>ML986826.1:23790-39557 GCA_010094045.1 Lojkania enalia
AGTAGTATATTATACTATATTATAGACTATAGTAGTATATTATAAAATAGACTAGAGTAGTTATTAGATTCTAGGTAGTATACTATAGTATTTTATAGTATATTATAATACGTTAAATAATAGTAATTAACTATACTTTATAGTATTTTCTAAACTATAGTATTCTATAATATACTATAGTAGACTTCTATATACTACTAAAAGTATAGTATTAGTATACTATTTAGTAATAAAATCTATTATCTCTAAAAATAAATACTTAATATAATAGTATAATATACTACTATTTTACTAGGGTTTTATATATATTAGTAGTAGTAGTAGTAGTAGTAGTAGTAGTAGTTTACAAATATAATTTATAGCTAGATACTCTCAATTATTAACCCTAACTCCTTATATACCCATAATATTATAATATTTCTACTATTCTTTATTATAGCGTTTTATTATAGTTATATTAATACTAATATAAATCTAGTATTTTATAATCGACGCTCTATTAATTTCCTATTAAGGTTTCTAAGAAACTTATCAGCTAATTATATCTCCGCGGATAGGAGATAAAGAAGATAGATAGGGCGTAATAGAGCTTATTAATATATAGATAGTATAGTAGGAATTAATACTATAAGTTTAAGACCCTTTAAATATACTTAATAAACTAAAGTAGAATTTAGCTACTTATTATAGTAAGATCTAAAGATAATTTAGGGAAGCTATATAATTTCTAGATAGTTGTCTATTTATATTCTATTACTATTATAGCCTTTAACTTATATATTTAAATAAGAATTATAATAGTATAAAGTATCTAACAAATTATTTTAGATTCTAGGCCTATCTAAGAACTCTAGCTCCTAAGTATAATAGGTTCTATATACTTATAGCTAGGCCTCCTAATAATAAAAATCTAATTATACTACTATACTCTACTAGTATATTCGAGTATAAACTAGTCTATATTATTATTAATAATAACTAGTCTTTTTAAATAGTAGATTACCCGTTCTTTTAATAATTTATTTAATTCTTCTAACTAGGTACTATATTAATTAGCTAATTTAGTTTTATAGGGCTATTCGAGTATAAGATTATAATAGCTTAGTTATAACAGCCTCTAATTAACTAGGTGTAGGATAGGGTAATAACTAAGAGTAATTACGTACTATAAGGGATTATTCTTATAGACTTATAATAGAAGTACGTAAGTAGAGTATATAAAAAATATTTAAATTGATTATAAAGAGCTATAAAAGTTAGAGTTATAAGATTGTTAAATATAATTTAGTTCTCTTATTATTTCTTCCTATTTAGTTATTTAGTTAACTAAGCAACTAAATATACTTAATTATTTAGTTAACTAAGCTGCTAAATATATTATATATCTTATATTAGCCTTATTCTTCTAACTATATAGAGTCTTAGATCTCGATTAAGTCTAGTATAGGGATTCCTATAAGAATATCTATAATACTATCTTCCCCCTCTAAACTCTTAGCATAAGAGTTTTCCTATTCTAAACTAGTATATAGTAGAGTTAATACGCTATTTTTGCTAAGACTATATATATTCCTAATACCTCTCCTTTACTATTTAACTTTAGGTAGATACTATTATACTAATCGTATAGACTATTTAGGCGAGACTATTATACCTTATTTCTAGTATTTCTATAAGAGGTTAACTTATAAAATAGATAAAAAAGAAACACCTAAAAAGTTATATTATTTAGAATACTTTTATACTAGTATATACTTATTATATAATACGGATTATAATACTTAGATTACTTATATATTATAATCTTATACTACTAGTTCGTTCCTAATTCTTTCTAGTAGTAAAGTAGGATACTAAAGTTGCGAAACTAGAGGAGGAGATTTATCTAGCCTAAGAAGAGTTAGATATTATAAATATAGAACGCTAAGAGGCACCGCCTCTTTAGTTAGGGCTTAATCTAATATTAGCTACTAAGTAAGCTATCTTAGACGAGGGGTAATAAGGTAATAATAGGTAGAAGTATATTAGGGACTAGTTATTAGACAGTAAGTAGTAGGACTATAGAAACTGGGGAGATAATTGGTTAGATAATAAAGTATAGTACAATCTATATATATAATAATAGTAGAAGTATTAAATATAGTAGGTTAGACCTAATAGACCTAATAGACCTAATAAGCTAGGCTTAGCGGTCTTAGACCTAGATATATAAGGTAAGGAATTTTCTTAGTAGATTAGGTCCTATATAGTTATTCTCGCAGATTTATCTTATTACTCTATTAGACTTCTAAATATACTTATTATATTTAAAGAACCGGCGGACCTAATACTCTCTCTTTACTAAAGCTACTACCTCTAACCAACCTAATATAAATAAAGCCCTAGCGCATATACGACTGTAATAGTAGTTATTATATATACTAGTAGTATATAGGTTAGTAATATAATAACTACTTAACGTTAAGAGAATAGGAACTATTTAAAGATGTCTACCGTATCGTAAAGTTAAGTTATAATAACCTAAAGGCTATAAGCTCTAGAAGAAGCTATAGTATAGAAAGTATAGAAATAAGAGACCTGTATTATATAGATATAATATAAGCTAGCTATAGCTAGAACCGACCTAGCTAAAGCTAAATAACAAGTATAAGCTAAAATAGCTTTACTAAGAAAGTTTAATAGTAAGAAGAAATATATTAACTCTTTTCTTATATTAATAAAGCTGTACTTTAGGTTTAATAGTATAATCTTCTTCCTAGATAAGAATAAGATCTTAGCTACAATAATAAATATAGAAGAAATACTACTAATATAGGCCGAACTATTTATAGTAGATTGGCTGGAGAATAGAGGTAATATAAAGAAGACTAGAGAATCTATAGACGAACTTTTTAAGAGCTAGGAAGGATTTAAAAATAAGATTCGAAATATCTTCGAAGAAGTAGATATAAAATAGAAAGTATAAAGGAAGCTATTAAAGCTAACCTAGACTAAGAGGGTAATAGATTATACTATAGAATTCTAGAGACTTAGCGCTAGACTAGGATGGAACGATAGCATATTAGTAGAAATCTTCTATAAAGGTCTTAAGGATAAGGTTAAAGACGACCTAGCTAGAGAAGAAAGGCTAATAGAACTATTAGAAATAATCGAATTAGTAGTTAGAATTAACAACCGTTAGCACGAGCGAGAGATAAAGAAAAGATTTTAGCTGTAGATATTTATGCTAGTAAAAAAGGAAAGTAAGATAGCGCTATAGGATAGTAATCTAATAGTCCTTAGAAAAGTTGAAAAGGATAAGAGAAAGAACCACCAACGATTAAGGATAAGCAATCTTAAGAAAGAAAGGCTTAAGAAGGGAGCGTATCTCCTATATAGATAAAAAGGGTACTATATAAAAGAATATCTAAATAGGAAAAAAGAAGCTAGAATAATAACTATATAACCTACTAATAGATACTAATAACTAATATAGTACTAGATATAGTATATAAATAATAGATGTAGAACGTATTATTTAGTAAAAGAAGAGAGTAATTATTAGCTACAACTAAGAAGGGTAGTAGTAGTTATTAGATATATAGAATATCTACTAAGAGTACTAAAACTTAATAGTACAACAATTCTAGAAAGAATAAAGTAAAAGAAGTACTAGATCTATAATAAAATATACTAGATAAAGTTATACCCTTAAAAATACTAGAATATCTTATTCAAGGAAGTAACGTTCTAAGATAGCTAGAACGTATTAGAAGCTATAGTAAAATTAGTAGGAAAGGTTATAAATAAAGAAATATTTAAGTATATATAAGAGATATATTAAAACTACTCTATAGAGCTGGCGAAAGATAAGAAAGGGAAATATATACTACCCTATAAGAACAGCTGCGAAAAAGATTAGGCCAGCTATTATTAAGATAATTGCTGGACATATAAAAGTATTAAAATAAAGCTAGAAGTATAGCCGAGAATAGATATATAATTATTATTAAGAATCTTACTATCTTAAGATAAAATAGAAGATTATGTAGAAAACAAGTACTATTAGATTTATAGAAGTCTAATTTACCTTAGAATAGAGTATCTATACTAGTTTAGTAAAATCGTTATAGAAGCTAAAGAGCCGAAGAAAGTAGTCTTAGAGGTAAGGGAGATGTAAGGAGATATTAGAAGATAACTTAACATTACAGCTCGTAAAATAACGGGAGTAAATATATCTAAAAAGGAAGAACGTTCTAAAAATAATATATATTTAGAGGAATATAAAATACTAAATTGAAAATAATATATAGTTAGATACTAGTACTACTAAAATATATTTAAGGTACTTAGATAGTAAAGATTAAATAAAAACTATTAACTAATCGAATAGTAATAGTATTTCTTAAGATGGAAGTATAAGATATATAATAAGTAAGTAAAGGCCACTTACGTTTAAAAACTATAGATAAGGTGTAGTATAGATAGATATCTACTATATAGAGGAGAAAAAGAGAAGGTAAGATTCTTCCCACCTTAGTTAAAAAACTAAGCAGCCTCTAAGGCGATAGTTATATTAAAAAACCGGGTAGGAAAGCTGTTAGAAGGGTTACTAGTATAATACTTTTATATATAGTACTCCGAGTAGAGTTTAATAGGAGGAAGCTTAGAATACTACTTAATAGTAGAGCTTTAGACACGTTTATATCAGCGTAATAGGTTTATAAGAATAATATAGAGTAGAGGGAAAAAATAGTACCTTATACGATATATCTAGCAGACGATAAGCTAATAGACTATAGTAGAGGAATTGTACTAATAGAAACTAAGAAGTAAACGCTTAATATTATAGGATATACCGATATAAAAAGTATTAATATTATAAACCTAGGAAAATTTAATATATTACTAGGTATAAACTAGTTAGCTAAATATAATTCTAGAGTAGATTAGTAGTAAGAGATAGTTTATAGGTTATAAAGCCGATCTAAAATAGAACGGGTAGTAGAATAGTATAAAGTAAGGCGTCTTTCGGGTCTACAGTTAATATAGAGAGTATTAGCAGCTATAATAGTAAGATATCTTAAGAAGATAAAATAAATACTAGGTATCGTCGTAGTTTAAAAAGTATATAAGGAACTATAGGATAATAATATACTCTAAAAAATCTAAAAGAATTATAGTAAATTTATAGAGCTATATAAAGAAGCGGAAAATAGAGGGTTATCTAAGTATAAGAAATACGATTAAGCTAGAGTAAAATAGTATTACTAATATTATTCGTACTTAAGAAAAACGGTAAACTAAGGTTATATATAGACTATAAACAGCTAAATAATACAACTAAGAAAAATAGATACCTATTACCTAGGATAATAGAACTTATAAGTTAATTATAAGAAGCTAAGTAGTTTATAAAGTTTAATATAAGAGAGGGATACTACTAAATTTAGATAAAGGAGGGCTACGAATAGAAAACGGTATTTAAAATAAGAGAAGATCTCTTTAAATATCTAGTAATACTATTTAAACTTATAAATATACTAGTAACCTTCTAAGCGGTTATAAATAACATATTAAGGGAATACTTAGATATATTCGTAACAGCGTATCTAGACGACGTTCTAGTCTATATAAATAGATTGCTAAGAGAGTATAAAGAATATATTAAGAAAGTATTAGCGAAACTGTAGGAGTATAAGTTATTTATAGCCCTAGAGAAATACGAGTTTTATAAGATAGGAATAGGATTCCTAAGATTCTAGATATCTAAAGATAGTATTAAGATAGAATAAGAAAAGGTTAAAGCGATACTAAAATAGCTAGTATCTACTTTAGTTAAATAAATCTAGTCTTTTCTAGACTTCGCGAATTTCTACAGGAAATTTATAAGTAGGTACTCTAGAGTAACAGCACTCTTAATAGAGATTACTAAAAAAGAAAAGAAGTTTAAGTAGTAAGAAGCGTAGTAAAAAGCCTTTAAAGAACTAAAAGCTTACTTTACCTTAGTATTAATATTAAGAATACTAGACCTAGAGAAGTAATTCTAAGTAGAAACTAATGCTTTAGATAAAGTAATAGGCGCTTACTTAAGTTAGTAAGACGAAGATAGAAAGTAGAAGCTATAAGCCTACTTCTCAAGGAAAATAAAACTAGAAGAACTCAACTATAATATATACAACAAGGAACTGTTAGTAATAGTTAAAGTATTAAGAGAATAGTAAGTATATCTAGTAGGAACTAAATACCTATTTAAAGTCTAGATAGATTATAAGAACTTTATATACTTTATAATAATAAAGGAACTTATAAAAAGGTAAATATAATAGGCGGAATAACTAGCAGACTACAACTTTAAAATAACGCACCAGAAAGGGTGAGAAAATATAGTTATAGACGTACTAAGTTATAGAGCTAACTATATAACTAAAGAAAAGTATAAAAGAGATATAATCCTAAGAAAGAAATTAGATAGATCTCTTATATATAACTATCTATAAGTCGCCTAAGTTATAAAACTAACTATACTAGAGTAAACCTAGTAATAGATGTTAAGAGATATATAGATAGTAGAATAATATCTAATAAATAGTAATAAAGTAAAAGCAATTAAAAACGCAACTTAAAAACAACTATATATATATCTATATATATAAAAGTAGATAATAAAAGAACTACACGAATTACTAGAATAGGAGTACCTAGAAGTAGCGGAAATAGAGTAAAGGCTAAGGAAGAGCTTTACCCTCACTAATATAAGAAAAGAAGTATAAGATATATTAAACAAGTGTTTAGAATGCGGAAAGAATAAGACTATAAGATATAGGCCTTATAAATTCTTATAGCTGTTAGAAGTATCTAAAAGACTATAAGAATAGATTATAATTAACTTTGTAACTAAGTTACCTAAGTTAGTAAAACTAGGGTTAAGAAGAAGATATAATATAATTATAAACGTAGTAGATTAGTTAATAAAATATATATACTTTAGACTAGTATTAGAAATAATAATAGTATTTAAACTAGCGTATAAGTTATTATATATAGTATTTACGGAGTACGGAGTTCTAAAGTATATTACTTCGGATAGAGATAAGTTGTTTACATCTAAATACTAGTAAGAATAGATAGAGAAGATAGGAATCTAATAATAGATATTAACTAGCTTCTACCTATAAATAGACGGTTAGATAAAATAAGTTAACTAGAGTTTAGAGACATATCTAAGAATATATATTAATAAATAATAAGATAATTAGGTTGAATTATTACCTATAGTATAGATAGCCTATAATAGAATAACTTAAAGTATAATAAGGACTATACTCTTTAAAGCTAACTATAAATAGAAAGCCGTTACGTATTAGAAATAGAACGAGAAAGAATCTCTAGTTCTACTAGTAGACTAGAAAGCTAAAGAAATAAAGGAAGTCTATAATTAACTTAGAGAAAAAATTCGGTTAGGAAACCTTAGAATAGTAGAATAGACTAATAAGTTAAGGATTAAGGGACTAACCTTTAAAAAGGAGGGTAAAGTTTTCCTGTTAACAAAAAACTTAAAGACTAAGAGACCTATAAAAAAGTTGGACTATAAGAGAATAGGACTATTTCTAATTAAAGAGAAGGTTAGACCTATAAATTTTAAACTAAGGCTACTAGAAAATATAAAGATATACCTAGTATTTTATAAATTAAGACTAGAACTAGCGCTAGATAATATACTACTATAAAAGACTATTAATATAGAACTAGAATAGGAATATAAAGTAGAATATATACTAGTAAGAAAGCGGTTCGGATGTTAGTAGAAATATCTAGTAAAGTAGGAAAGATACCTACTAGAAGAAAGTTTATAGGAACTAGTACAGAACCTTACCAACTATACTATAAAGCTAAAGGAGTTTTACTAGAAGGCTAGAATAATAGGTTATTAAGAAGAGCCTAGTTAAGAAGTAATAGTAGTAGTAATATAGAAGGAGCCTCTTATACAGAACTCAGAGTAATAGTAGAAAGTACTTTAGACCTAGTAGACCTCCTCTCCTCTTCCTCTAACCTCTCTTACTCTTCTATTAACTTTACCTCTCGTTTTCTAAGATTTAGACTATACTCCTCTAGAGAACAAACATATTTCTTAATATATTTTAGATAAGAAAGAGCTATCTAATAGTAACGCGCAGATTCCTTAAGATAATAAATCTCCTCTTTTTTAGCCGCTATAAAATCTTAATAGATAGAAGTAGACTCCTTATAGGCTTTTAATATACTTGCTAGAAAATAGTAAAAAGTACCCTCGGTTAGAAAAAGATTATAGAATAGACTCTAAAAAAGATATTCCCTATATATAGAAGAAAGAATAGTATTACTATAGTAGTTACGGTTCGCAGACTAATAGTTTAAATAATAGTAAGACAAATCTATTATAATACCTAGAAAAAGAACTAAGCAGCTAATATAATAGTTATAAGTAGAAGTATTTTCGCGTTAAACCTTTAGTATAATAGAAGAGGAAAAGAAAGAAGAACAGGGCTATACTCGCAAGCTAAGTAGGACCTACTAGAATATATAAAGTACTAACCCTAAAACGGAAAAATATAGATATAGTACTATAGTATACTTATATAAAATATATTAGAAGCTAGAATAAGCTACTAGAAATAGTAGAGTACTATACCTAAATAGAATAGGTAAAGTAATAGATTATAGAGCTTTAGGATAAACCTATAAAGAGAGAAGTAGATATTATAAATATAGAACGCTAAGAGGTACTACCTCTTTAACTAAAGCTTAATCTAATATTAGCTACTAAGTAAACTAACTTAGACGAGGGTTAATAAGATAATAATAGGTAGAAGTATGTTAGGGACTAGTTATTAGATAGTAAGTAGTAGAACTGCGGAAACTAGGGAGATAATTAATTAGATAATAAAGTATAGTATAACTTATATATATAATAATAGTAGAAGTATTAGATATAATAGGTTAGACCTAATAGATCTAATAGATCTAATAAGCTAAACTTAGCAGTCTTAGACTTAAATATATAAGGTAAGAGATTTTCTTAGTAGATTAAGTCCTATATAATTATTCTTATAGATTTATCTTATTACTCTATTAGACTTCTAAATATACTTATTATATTCGAAGAACCAGCGAACCTAATACTCTCTCTTTACTAAAGCTACTACCTTTAACTAATCTAACGTAAATAAGACCCTAGTATATATATAACTACAACAGTAGTTGTTATATATACTAGTAGTATATAGATTAGTAATATTAGAGTAACTTCTTAATAAGGTAGTAGTAGTTTATATAAAGATTTAGCATTTTTATAAGATTTGTAAATAAGTAAAATATAAGTAGGCGGAGGGTTATAAATATACGTAGGAGTAGCTTAAGGAAGAGAAAGAGGCGAATCGCAAGGCGAGCCTTCTTCTTAAAGTAGAGTTACCTCTTATAATATAGCTAATATCGTTTAATCCTACTATTCTATCTCTAGATTTTCTTTATAAGTTTAGGTTTTATAATATACCTATAATATTATAGGGCTAAGGTTTTCTTCTAGTTTCTAGGTATTATTCTATAAGTTCCTATATTTGTCTATTTCTAACTATTTAATTAGATAGTATTATTTTCTATTCTATATTCTATACTTTATTATTCTCTTAACTTTCTATTTCTAGTCTTCTCTATATACGTCTATATTATATACTACTAGTTTAGTATTCTAGAGTATCTTTTCTATAAGTATAATGTAAAAGGTTAGATAGATTTTTATAGTTATAGGTAATTTAAGTTAATAGTTTACGAGTAATATTTGTTTCTTAATCTTATATAGTCTAATTTTAATATAATCTAGTTTACTACTTAGTTATTTACTTTAAATATTTTATTATAGTAGCTAAACTTTTTCTTTCTTCTTAAAGTAAGGTAGTTGTTTATATTTCTTATCGTAGTATTTCTTTATAGTATATTATAAGAAATAGAGGTCTTTCTTTAGTAAGTCTTATATTTGTTAAATAGTCTCAACTCGTTCCTATATTTATAGTACCTATAATACTACTTTAATTAGGGTATTATAGATTTTTAGTTTATACCTGTAGTTTGCTATAAATAGTAATACTCTAGTTATACTATATATAGTACTATTATACGCGAGTTATACTATTAGTAGTAGTATTATCTAATTGTTTTATCTATAGTTAAGGTAGTATTATAAGTATTACTCTACTATTTAGTTTATTTATTCTATCTATCTATCTATTTATAGATAAAATACTATAGATATTTTATATTTAATTTCTAGTAAGTTTATAACTATTTACTAAAACTTTAAAGTAAACTTAATATCTTAATCTATAATTATCTTTTATAATACTCTATATTATACTACAATCTATTTTAGAAAGATGTTTACAACTTATTCTACTAATAATACTTCGTTATAGAGGATAAAGTAGGTGTATTTTATAAGTCTATCTATAATTATTATAATAGAGTTGTATATTTCCTCTTTAGGGTAGTCTTTTAACTTTAGTAGTTTAATAATAAAGTCTATAGTAACTTCTATCTATAGTTTAATAGATGTTTTTAGATTTTATAATAGTTTATAGAGTATATATCTATTAGGTTTATTTTATTAGTAGTCTATATATTCTCGTAATATATTCTTTATCTATTCCCTTACTTTAGGAAAGTAGAATCCTCTAAGGATTCGTTCTAACGTTTTTTCTGTTCCTTAATATCCGTAGGTAGAGGTTTTATAAAATTGCCTAATAAATTCTTTTCTAATCTTAACTAGTATATAGATCCGGTTATAGATTTATAGTAATCTATCTATCTATTCTAGTTCTTATTTTTAGAGTTTTTTAGATATTCCGTTTATTACTAATTTAATTAGAGTTATCCAGCTTACTTCTTTAGTAATAGTTATTACTATAAGTCTTAGATAATTATATACTATACTTCTATCTTATTATTTTCTTAGTAGTATAGCTATAGTTTCTTTCTTTTATTTGTATTCTAGTAGTTTACTTAATATATCTACTCTTTAATTTTTTTTTCTACTAATATAGATAATCTTAAAGTTAAATATAACTAGTTCTTATAACTATCTAACCTATTTAGAGGTAAGAGTTTTAGTAGTTATAATAAACTTTAGTTTACTATAATATACTACTAGATATTATTTTCCGTTATAAATTTATATAAGAATTCTAGCTATTTTTATCTCTAATACGTTGGTTTTTATAAGAGCTTTCTTTTCTAGGTCGTAGAGTTTTAGTACTAGTTCTTATTAGAATTATTTCTTAATTTCTTAGAAGACTTTTTCTTATTCGCTTCCCTATATAAAAGTAATATCTTTTCTTAATAGTTATATTAAGGGTATAGTTATATTACTCTAATTATCTATAAAGGTTTAATAAAAGTTATAAAATCCTATAAAAGATTAGACGTCTTTAACTAATTTTAAGGTTAGCTAGTCTCTAATTACTACTAATTTATTTAGGTCTATTTATAGTTGTTCTAGTTTAATAATAAATTCTAAGTAGTTTATTCGCGTAGTATAGAATTTATATTTTCTTATCTTAAAGTATAATTTTACTACTTATAGTATATATAGTATTTATTTAATATATTTCTTATATTCTTACTTTATTTTTAAATATACGAGAATATTATTTAAATATACTATATAGAATTGTTTAAGGTAGAGTTTTAGTACCTTATTAATTCGTTTTTAAAAAGTAGCTAGTATATTAGTAAGTCTAAATAGTATAACTAAGTATTTAAAGAGTCTCTTTTTCGTTTTAAATACTATTTTCTATTTATCTCCTTTTTTAATATAGATCTAGTAGTATATATTTTAAATGTCTAATTTTATAAAAATAGTAGCTTCCTTTAGTTAGTTTCTTAAGTTACGGATGAGTAGTAAAGGGTATTAATCCTTAATTATAATATTATTAAGAGTACGATAATTAATATATATTTATAGGTCTATTATTCCTTTCTTATTTACGAAGAGTATAGGGTATACTACTAGTAAACTTAATTCTCGGATTATTCCTTTCTTTAGATACTCGTCTATATATTATTCTAGAGCCTCTACTTCTCTTAGTATTAAGCTGTATATTAGTCTATATCCGGGTTCTTTTTCTAGTTATAGTTTAATTTTATAATCGTATTCTCTATATTTAGGTAGGTATTATAGTAGTTCTTAAAATTATTTTATTAAGTATTAGTATTTCTTAGATATACTATATAATACGTTTTCTATTAAGAATAATTCTTTTACTACTTCTTTTACTATTATAGCAAGTTGTTTCTTAACCAGTTAGCTAGAGTTTTTAAGGATAATTTATCCCGTTTACTAGTTTATCTAAGGATTTTCCTTTCTTAACTATAAAATTTCTAAGATAATATTATAGTCGGTAATTTCTATAATTTAGAAGATTTATCCTTATTAAGTTGTTTCTAAGATTTTAAATTCTTCTAGTTCTATAGTATATATAATTTTCTTCTAGAAGTTTTTCCCTTCTATAGTTTAGATTATATAGGGTCGTTCTAGTTGTACTATAAGTATTCCTTTTCTAGTAATATAGTTGCTAGCTATAAAATTCTTTATTACTCTACTATTAATAAATATATATACTTTATAGCCGTAGTATTATCCGGGTATTATAAGGTAGTATTCTCCTATATTCCTATATAGTTAAGTTGTCTTAGACTAATAGGCTATTACTTCTTTTATAGATATATATTTTAGGCATTTCCGTTCTAAATATTCGTACTATAGTCTTCCTCTAATATACGCTCTAAATAGTAGAGGTCTAGGTTCGAGTATTATATAATTTTAGGTTTATTTAGTAACTTCCTATTCTATTATAGCTTCTTACTTTATAAGATTTTCTAGTACCTTATCTTTATTTAGTTGTCTTAGCTATACGCCTATATCTTCTTTTCTTCTTTAGTAGGCCCTATATTATCGTTCGATGTACAATATCTATACTATCTTAAAGTATACTAGATAGTATTAATTTATATAGGAGTTATCGTCTTCTCTAACCTAGTAGTTCTATTCCTATTTATATTGTAATACCTTTAGTATCTAGTACTTTACTAGTACTTTATTTTATAAGAAGGCTACTACTTTTTATACTATATATACAGTCTTATCCTAATCTATTATATTAAAATATCCTTCTACTACTTTTATTATTTCTATCTATTTTTAGGAGTATAAGAAGTAGATTTCTCTAGAGTAGGTATTTTACCATTCTTCGTAAATATTAATAATATCTTATTCTAGTCTATTCTTATTATAGAATTTTATAGGTAATTCCTCTTATAGGATAGCTATAAGAGCTAGGGTTCCCTATTTATACTCGATTATTCTTTATTAGTATATAGAATATACTCTAGGCGCTGGTTTAGGTGTTAATACTCTAGTAATAGCTTCTTTTAGTTGTAATAGGGTATTTATTTCTTTATCCTTATCTAATATTTCCTAAACTTCTTCTAGCTATCTTTTTATATATTCCTACGTTACTATAAGTTATATTTTCTTCTAAAGCTAGTATCTTATAGTTTCTTTAAGTTGTTAGTATATTTAATACTTATCTTTATTATAGAAGAACTAGTATAAGGTTCTATATTCTATAGTTGCGGCTAGTTTTTCTTTACCTACTTCCTACGGTTTATCTTCTATAGGCCGATTTTTCTTTTCTTTCTTTTTGCTTCGATATTCTTTTACTATATATTCTAGTTTCTAACAATTATAGCATTTAACATCTTTCTTCTAAGTCTTCTTTTCTTGTATCGCCTATAACTTAGGCTTCTTTTCTCTAATAGTACTTAGATCTATAAATCCGCCCGCGTCGGCGGCTCTTACTAAAAAGTATACCCTTTAATAATACGCCTATCTTTTCTTATTCTTAAACTAGTATAGTTTATTGTTAATTCTTTTTACTAGTTAGAAGTATAATACTAGGTTCTAAGGTTATTCTATATATATTATTACCCTTTTTATCTCTATTTTTAATCCTCTATAGAACTTTACTATTATACTATAATCGTCCTATATAACTTTATTCGAGAGCTGTTAAAAACTCGATATATATAAGGTAATAGATTCTAGTTAAACTAGATTATAAAATATATCTTCTACTACTTATACTTTATTAATATCTCTAAACGCTAGTTTAAATTTCTATTAGAAATATACTAGACTTATAAATATTACCTTAGTTTTACTTTTCTAATATTCTTCCGCGTAGTTCTTAAAATCTATTAGAAAGGACTAGAACTAGTTAAAAAGTTTACCTATTAAATAGACTCCTATAAATAGTACTTTCTTATTCTTATACTAGATAATATCTAGGTTAGTATTAATATAAATTCTTACTACTACTAGGAATTCTTTAAGTTTAGACCTAGTTCTATTAAACTTATTAAGTAGTACTAACTTAATTTATTACTAATAATATATTATTAGTAGTACTCTTTTAACTTATTTAAGTTTCTAGATAATTTCTATAAGTCCTATTCTTTACTTACTATTAACTATTCCTTATATTCCCTTAAAGCTTTCGAGAAGACTGTTTTAAGTCTCCTTTAAGCTTCTTATCTATTTGTCTACTAGGACTAGCTGTTTCTATTATTATATTAATTCGTTCTATATTCTTATAAATATAGTTATTATATCTACCTCCGAAGAGGTAGCTTTACTAGCTAATCCCAATATTCTACTTGTATAAGTTTCCTACGTTACTTACTAAAAGTATCTCTTTCCTTATAACTAGGGTAGTTTAACTAGTTTCACTTCTTCTAATCTTATAAGAGTAGTTAAAGTATAACAGCCTCTAATTAGCTAGGTATAGGATAGGATAATAACTAAGAGTAATTATATACTATAAGGGATTATTCTTATAGGCTTATAATAGAGGTACGTAAATAGAGTATATAAAAGATATTTAAGTTAACTATAAAGAGTTATAAAGGTTAGAGTTATAAGGTTATTAAATATAATTTAGTTCTCTTACTATTTCTTCCTACTTAGTTACTCAGTTAACTAAGCAACTAAGTATACTTAATTATTTAGTTAACTAAACTACTAAGTATATTATATATCTTATATTAGTCTTATTGTTCTAGCTATATAGAGTTTTAAATCTCGATTAGGTCTAGTATAGGGATTCTCACAGGGGTATCTATAATATTAGTTCTCTCTTTTATATAACCTTAGCTAAAATATAAAGATATTAATCGCGTTTAATATCTAGTTTATAAAGAACTACCTTAGTTTTCTTATAGTAAAAGAATACTATATTAATTAGAACTAGGAGTTCTATAAGAGACTACTTAATTTTATCCCTATTTAAGAAAGCTATACTAGTACTTCTATAGTAATAGAAGTATTATATATTCTATTAAATATAAATATATAATAATAATTACTAATAGCTACCTATAATACTACTACTAATAATAGTATACTTATATATATAATATAAGAGAAACTATATAAAGATAGTATTAAATAGAACTATAAGAAGAATATAATTCTATATCTTACTTATATTATTAATCTTATTGTTTAGGAAATTATTTACTATTTTAAGCTCGCACCCCCTAAAGAAATAGAAGATAGAGGAACTTTATAGTAATATAATATAAATAAGATTTAGATATAGATTTCTATTCTAAATTCTTATTATAAAGTATAACTTTTTATTATAGTTAGTTATTATAGTTATATATACTAATTTCTAGTTAGATTTAAGCTATTT
>ML986826.1:39712-60237 GCA_010094045.1 Lojkania enalia
AGTACTATTTAATACTAATTATAGACCTATTTAGCAATTTTAAAAGAGTAACTAAAGTATTTAGTAAAAATATAAAGTCTTAAATCTAGTATATTCAGTAAATATATAATAGACTCTTCGATTTTCTAGATAATATAAATAGAGATCTAGCTAAAGATATAGAGAGTAACTTAGATTAGCTAATAGTAGTAAGAGCTGTAGTAGAGAAGGGTCGATTTAAATTAAGTAAATACTATTTAAAAATAGATATAAAGTATAGTTACTTATTTAACTATATAATAATCTTAGATCTATTTTAGAAGCTTATAGTATATAAGGTACTTTTATTATAGCTATTTATTATATTAACTTCTAACTATAACTATAGAATAAGATTTAGGACCTTTAATATAAAGAAACCTATTACTAATAATTCCTTAAATATCTTAATCGTTATAATAAGAATATACTAGGCTATATCTTATTTATAACGCCTTAACCTTAATAAATATAAAGTAATAAATAGTTTTATAAACTATTTCTATAATATTTATCCTTAAATAATTCCTTAAGTTTTCTAGGCTAGGATCTAAATAATATAGAAGAGGGAGAAGGAAAGAGAAAGGGAGAGTTAGAAGAAGAAGAGAAAGAACTAACTTATTAAGAAGGAGAAAGTTATCTAAATATACCTTCTATTTAAGGTTATAACTTTAATATATTAGACTGGTAGAGAGTAAATAAATATTAGTATCTACAGCTTATTTAAGTTGTAAGAGATATTCTTTTAATATAGATTATAGAAGTTAGTATTAAACGGGTTTTTAATACTACTAGAAATATAATTAGGGATAGAAGATATTATCTTACTATATAGAGAATCCGGGATATTATATTTCTAAAATATATAATAAGCGGAGAGAACTATTATACTAAAAAGATATACTAGGTTATAGAGACCTAAAATATTAGTAAACTAAACCCTCTTTATAGTACTAATAATATTATAAATCTCTTTAAACTTCTAGCTTAGATATATAATAAAAAACTAGATATTAACTAGAAGATTAACTAGGAGAATATTAATTCTAGTACTACTACTAATAAGAAGCTACTATAAAAGTATATTTATCGAGAAATTTATAAACCTTTATAGTTTATATAATAAATTACTATTATAAATATATTATCGTATTAAATTAAGCTATATAAAATTAATAGTTAAAAAGTATACTAATATAGTTTATAATATACTATAGTATACTACTCTAGAATCTAATAAAGTAAGATTAGCCTAATCTATAATAAATAGCTATAATAAAGCTCTAGAATATTATACTATATATACTCTTATTAAGCTACTTTCTAAAGTATACTAATTAGTTAGATTCTAAAAAAACCTAGTCTATATAATTCTACCTTAACCTATACCCTATTACTAAATAGCTATCTTAATTCTACCTATACTCTAAGCTGATTAGTAAGATTCTAACTTTAACCCTATCCTACTTACGTAAGACTCTAACTCTAACCTAACTTATACCTATCTACTAGTCTACTTTTTACTACTCTATATTAAGTTACTATTACTATATTAACTGTATTAATTCTTCTAGTTTAATTATAATACCTTATTCTTATTATTCTTATAAGAGGCTAATATATAAAATTAATAAAAAGGAGACTTTAAAGTAATTATACTATTCTAAATACTTTTAGTCTAATATATATTTATTATATAATATTTTCTATAATATTTAGAATATTTATATACTTTAATTCCTTTATTAATTTATAATATTTACGTATAGTAGTAGAATATTAAAATAAGAAGGTTAAGAAGTTATATTATTAATTCTAATTAGCTAAAAAAGAGTATTAAAAAATTTTAGATTAATTAAAAAATATAAATAGTAAGATAGTAGTAGTTTAAATAAAAGTTTAGCGTCTTTAAAAGATTTATAAATAAGTAAAATATAAATAGATAGAAGGTTATAAATATATATAAAAGTAGCTTAAAAAAGAAGAAGAGGTAGATTATAAGGCGGGTCTTCTTTCTAAAGTAAAGTTGCCTTCTATAATATAGTTAATATTATTTAATTCTACTACTCTATTTTTAGATATTTTCTATAAGTTTAATTTTTATAGTATATTTATAATATTATAGAGTTAAGGTTTTTCTCTAGTTTCTAGATATTATTTTATAAGTTCTTATATTTATCTAATATACTCTATAAGTAAGCGGCTATTATAAATAAGTAGCTATTCTACTACCTATACTAGACTTTACATACAACTCTTTTAATAATACTATAGTATATTAATTAGATACTCTAGTAGAAGATTATTAAGTCCTTTTTTCGCCTAATTAATAGGTATAAATATTATAGCTAGCTGTTTTATAGTATATATAATATTATACGCGTTATATACTATTTAGTATTAATAACTCCTACTAACGCCTTTTACCTTCTACTATACTAGTAGTAGCCTTTTTAAGTCCCTATTTAATTAATAAAGTACTTTCTTCTTAAACTAGTAGATAGATATAGATTAGATTAGAGTTAGAGTCTTATATAAATAGAATAGGGTTAAGGTTAGGGTTTTACTAATTAGCCTAAAATATAAGTAGAATTAGGGTAGTTATTTAGTAATAGAGTATAGATTAAGATAGGGTTATATAAACTATATTTTCTTAGAATTTAACTAATTAGTATACTTTAGAAAGTAGCTTAGTAAGAGTATATATAGTATAATATTCTAGGGCTTTATTATAGCTATTTATTATAGATTAGACTAATCTCGCTTTATTAGATTTTAGGGTAGTATACTATAGTATATTATAGACTATAATAGTATACTTCTTAACTATTAATCTTATGTAGCTTAATCTAATATAATAATATATTTATAATAGTAATTTATTATATAAACTATAGAGGTATATAAATTTCTTAATAAATATACTTTTACAGCAGCTCCTTATTAATAATAATACTAGGATTAATATTCTTCTAGTTAATCTTCTAGTTAATTTCTAGTTTTTTATTATATACCTATGCTAGAAGTTTAAAAAGATTTATAACCTTATTAGTACTATAAAAAGAGCTTAGCTTATTAGTATTCTAGACTTTTATAGCCTAGTATACCTCTTTAATATAATAGTTCTCTTTATTTATTATATATTTTAGAAATATAATATTCTAGATTCTCTATATAGTAAGGTAATATTTTTTATCTCTAATTATATTTTTAGTAGTATTAAAAACCTATTTAATACTAACTCCTATAATCTATATTAGAAGAATATTTTTTATAACCTAAGTAAGCTGTAGATACTAATATTTATTTACTTTCTACTAGCCTAATATATTAAAGTTACAACCTTAAATAGAAGATATATTTAGATAACTTTCTCCTTCTTAATAAGTTAGTCCTTTCTCTTCTTCCTCTAACTCTCCCTCTCCCTCTCCTTCTCCCTCTCCTATATTACTTAGATCCTAGTCTAGAAAACTTAAGAAGTTATTTAAGAATAAATATTATAGAAATAGTTTATAAAACTATTTATTACTTTATATTTATTAAGGTTAGAGTATTATAAATAAAGTATAGTCTAGTATATTCTTATTATATCGATTAAGATATTTAAAGAATTGTTAGTAATAGATTTTCTTATATTAAAGGTTTTAAGTTTTATCCTATAGTTATAGTTAGAAGCTAATATAATAAATAGCTATAATAAAAGTATCTTATATATTATAAGCTTCTAAAATAGATTTAAGATTATTATATAGTTAAATAAGTAACTATACTTTATATCTATTTTTAAGTAGTATTTACTTAATTTAGATTAACCCTTCTCTACTATAGCTCTTACTACTATTAGCTAATCTAAATTACTCTTTATATCTTTAGCTAGATCTCTATTTATATTATCTAGAAAATCGAAAAGTCTATTATATATTTACTAAATATACTAGATTTAAGACTTTATATTTTTACTAAATACTTTAGTTACTCTTTTAAAATTGCTAAATAGGTCTATAATTAGTATTAAATAGTACTATTTAGTAGTAGATAGTTAAAGTTACTAGAGATTATAGAAATCTACCTCAGCGTTTTTATTATTACTAGATCTCTAAGTAGGAATCTTTAAATTAATTTTATATTAAAGCTAGTTATTAATATATTATTTAAAACCTACTACTTAGTTATATATATTAAATATCGAATTCTATTAAGTTAAAATATTTCTTATTATAGATAGCCGGTATTTAGATAGTAGAGAGCCTTATAAAATAATAAAATACTTATAGTACTATAGTAATTAATCAATTACTTTATAAATAGCTTAAATCTAACTAGAAATTAGTATATAATAACTATAATAACTAACTATAATAAAAAGCTATATCTTATAAAGAGAATTTAGAATAGAAATCTATATCTAAATCTTATTTATATTATATTATTATAAAGTTCCTCTATTTCCTATCTCTTTAGGAGGTATAAGTTTAAGATAGTAAATAATTTTCTAAATAATAAGATTAATAATATAAGTAAGGTATAGAATTATATTCTCCTTATAATTCTATTTAATACTATCTTCGCGTAGTTTCTCTTATATTATATATATAAGTATACTATTATTAGTATTATTATTATTATTATTATAGGTAACTACTAGTAATTATTATTATATATTTATATTTAATAGAATATATAGTACTTCTATTACTATAGAAGTACTAGTATAACTTTCTTAAATAGGGATAAAATCAAGTAATCTCTTATAGAACTTCTAGTCCTAATTAATATAATACCCTTTTACTATAAGAAAACTAAGGTAGTTCTTTATAAACTAGGTATTAAACGCGATTAATATCTTTATACTTTAACTAAGGTTATATAAAAGAGAGAACTAAGCTACTATAACCTTATACTTAAATAGCCCTATAAAACTAAATCGGCTAATTAATATAGTACCTAGTTAGAAGAACTAAATAAATTGTTAAAAGGACGAGTAATCTACTATTTAAAAAAACTAATTATTAATAATAATAATATAGACTAGTTTATATTTAAAAATGTTAGTAGAATATAGTAATATAATTAGATTTTTATTATTAGGAGGTCTAGCTATAGATATATAGAACCTATTATACTTAGGAGCTAGAGTTCTTAGATAAGCCTAAAATTTAAAGTAATTTATTAGATACTTTATACTATTATAATTCTTATTTAAATATATAAGTTAAAGGTTATAGTAATAATAAAATATAAATAAGTAACTATCTAGAAATTATATAGCTTCTCTAAATTGTCTTTAAATCTTACTATAATAAGTAGCTAAATTCTACCTTAATTTATTAAATATATTTAAAGGGTCTTAAGTTTATAGTATTAATTCCTACTATACTATCTATATATTAATAAGTTCTATTACCTTATACTTATCTTCTTTATCTCCTATCCGTAGATATATAATTAGCTGATAGATTTCTTAGAAACTTTAATATGAAATTAATAGTATATTAATTATAAGATACTAGATTTATATTAGTATTAATATAACTATAATAAAACGCTATAATAAAGAATAGTAGGAATATTATAATATTATAGGTATATAAGGAGTTAGGGTTAATAATCGAAAGTATCTAGCTATAAATTATAACGTATTCTACTATTAAAGCAGCTAAACTATTAAAGCGGCTACTTTTTCTTAGTATTATAAATACTATATATAAACTATAATAAATCTACAATATAATCTTCTATTAATTTAATAAGAAGGTAGAATTGAGCTTATCTTATAGGCGTATAAATTAGGCTAGTTTAAGAGCGTATAACACGCTACTATAGCTTTTAACGTATAATATTAATAACTTTCTACTCGACTTTATAGAATTGTATTTTACCCTCGTATATAACTAAATTACTAGAAGCTTATAGTAACCGAAGAATAAACAATCGTATAATATATTTTTAACCTTAATTTATAAAGATTTACGCCCCAGCTATATAAAGTAGTAGATATAGTAGATAAACTATTAGGCGTATATAGTAGAATACCTATAAGAAAGAATTGGTCTAAATAATTTATAGTACATATAAATAAGCTTAAAATAGCCTTTAATTAAGTAAAGGATTGCTAAAGAATAAAATAAGAGAATCTAGAAGTTATTAATATATAGTTTAAGCTTATATAGAATATAATTGCGAAATATAGTATATATAATAATAATATCTACAACTTTAATAAGATAGGCTTTTAGATAGATATTATTAGTATTATAAAGGTTGTTATAGGTTTAAAATATTATATAAGGCCTACTCTTATACAGCTAGACGATCGCGAGTAGATTATAGTTATCTAAAGTATCTATACTACTATATATATAATTCTACTATTTATTATCTATAAAAAACACGTCTATATTTCTATATAGTATAAAGAAGTAGATATATTATATAATTGGAAAATTTTAGTTTCTAAGAACGGCTAGACAAATAATACGCTTAGTTTTAAGTAGCTAAAATACTTTAATAAGTATATAAAGATGCGTTAAGTAGAGTTATATAGACTACTTATTTTAGATAGCTATAAAAGCTACCTTAACTAGAAATTTAAAGATTACTACCTTATATAAAAGATCCTAACACTTTATATACCTTCTTATTTATTATATATACTTTAGCCTCTTAATATAGTTTACTTTTTACTATTAAAGCTAAAGTATTTATAGCGCGTATAAAACTTAGCGCGCTAATACGTCTACTATATTAATAAAGAAGGCTTCCTTCCAGCCTTTAAAAACGCGTTTTTTAACGTATTTATATATAAGAACTATTAAAAGGCCTTTAAAGTAATAGAAATTGTTCCTCTAAACGCGTAGGTTATATTAGATTACCTTAATATATAACTATATACTCTACTAGAACTACTTCTATAAGAAGACTTTTAATAGTCTAAAATTCTAAGTAATATATATAAATTTAGGTTATAATTAATACTTATATAAAAGTCCTTTATATAATTATTAAAAGAGGTATAAGAAGAATTCTTACAGCTTATAAAAGGTACTAAGTTAATGCTATATTAGAATATACTTCTTTAAGCTCGCAACTCTAAGCTTAAAAGGTAATTAGAAAAAGTAATTAAGCGTAAAACGCGTAAAAGAAAGTATATTTAGTATAGTAGTATAGTATTATATAGTAAGAGATCTTTATATATAGCTGCTAAAGTATCTATAGGCTCTTAGCTATTTAAAAAGACTCGTAGTACTAATACTTAAGAAAGGGCTTAACCAGCTTAACACTACTATAGTAACTATAGTAAGACTGGATATAACACTTATACGTACTAAAAGGATAGTAAGGAAAATTCTAAATTAGATAAAAGTATATTATATATAGAATCTCTTATTAGTATTAAGTAAATTAACTTTTTATATATAGTATTCGTTATACTAAGAAAAAGTAGCCGCTTTAATAGTTTAGCCGCTTTAATGGTGGAATATATTATTTATAGACTACTACTACTACTATAAATATATATAAAACCCTAGTAAAATAGTAGTATATTATACTATTATATTAAATATTTATTTTTAGAGATAATAGGTTTTATTACTAAATAGTATACTAATACTATATTTTTAGTAGTATATAAGAGTCTACTATAGTATATTATAGAATGCTATAGTTTAGAAAATACTATAAAGTATAGTTAATTACTATTATATACTATAAAGTATAGTTAATTAAGTTTATATATATAGGGAAGTAGTATAAATAAAATTTATATAGTATTAGAGAAGTATATTAGATTTTCTTCTACTAATTACTAATAGTAAAAGCTAAGTTAATTCTTATTTATTAAAGTATTATTATTTAAGAAACTATTAAAGTTAGTTATATCTTTGTCTAAAAAGCCCTTAAAAGTACTATCTAACTTTTTATTTAATATCTTATACTTATTCTTATATTATATAAGCTTAGCCTTAATTTTAGAGTTATTATTAACCTTCTCTTCGTACTTATCGCTTTTAATACTTTTAATATAGAGTAAGTTTAAATTAAGAAGAAGATTATTATCGAATTAATTATATATTAATAGAAGCTTTTAATATCTAGAGTAGTAATTAGTATATATCTATAATAAATAGATATAATAAAAAATATAATAAATTTACTTCTACTCTAGCTCTAAAACTATAGCTAACTCTTTCTTAAATAGTCTCTTAATAAACTCTTACTATTTATTTTAAATATCCTTACTTTTAAAACTATTATTTTATAGTTTAAAAGGCTATCTTAGTATATTTTATATATAACCTTCTATATAGCTCCTCTAAAGCTATATACCCGTAATAGACTACAAGCTAATTCTTATATAGTAGATATATCTTTCTCTTAACTAGTAGCCTTTAATAGAACTATTTAGTAATATCTAAGGCTAATCTTTTAGTTAATATACCTCTATTTTAAGTAGATAGCTTTTAGTCTTATCTTTAACTAATTATCTATTTACTTATAAGTATATATATATATAATAAATAATTGTAATAATTTATTAGACTTATAATTATTAAAGTACTTCTCTACTATAGTTTTAATAGCTTTATCTAATATCTTTTTTTTCTCCTAGCGCTATATATTTAGTACTTTTCTATAACTGCTTCTTTTTAGCACTCTTAGTAGAGCGATTAGTAGTATAGGTACTTTTAATAGCCTTTTCCTTAGTAGTAAGTAATATAGTCTTATCTCTCTATTAGATAGCGCGCTTAGTATTGTTAAGTATACCTTTAAAGGGTACTATAAGGTTGGTTAGACAGCCTTTTTAAGAACTAGTTTAACTGCGTAGTAAAAGGACGTATTTAATTTTATAATCTTCTAACTACTAGCTCTATATTTATTAGTAAACTATAATAAAAGACTAGTATAATTATTTACCTATATTAACTTCGCCTACTTATCTTAGTTAAAACTAACTAGTAGCTCTAGTAGCTTTAGTAGTAGTAAGCTATCTAAACTATCGAGAAAATTATTATTAATAGACTCTACTTTAATAGTTAATATTTTATAGAAACTATAATAAAAGTATATAATAAATCGAAGATTTAGAGTTATATTAATAAGAGTATAGTAGAAAGAAGAGTTATAGTAGGGTATTAGGCTCGATACAACGAGTATATATACTACCTATTAGTATAGATTAGATAGAAGTAATAATAAAATATATATACATCTAAATAAATATAAAATATTAGTTGGTTTAATATAAAAAACTATTACTAAAAAGTATACTGCTAGTTTTATAAAATAGTAAGTTATTATAGTTTTATATTATAGTATTCTTATAATATATATTTAAACACCTTATTAGCTTTACTTTATAATTCTAATTTAGTACTAGCTCTTAATATATATATATTTTAGTATCTATATTTATATTTTAAGTATCTATTAATAAACCTTAACTTAGCTTTATACTACTAACTTTAATTATTAATATTAACTACTCTACTCTACTACTATTAATATATAATATTTTATATTTAAGAAATAGTACAATTTAAAATCGTTTTAATAAGTAGTAAGTTTCTCTAAAAGTAGCTCGCCGCTAAATTAGCTTATAAAATACTTATACTAGTAAAGCCTGCGCTAGTAAAATATTACTATTACTCTAGAAATAAGTTATTATAGGTTTTTATTATAGTTATATACTAATAAAATATAACTATTATACTTTAATAGATTAAAGAATATTAGAAGAGTATTAAACTCCTTTTTTAAAGGCTCTCTTTTTTATAGCTAATCTATAAAATTACTACTATAGTTTAGGAGGATATCTATAGTAGTAAGATATATTAGTAATAGAGTATAATTAAGGCTTTCTAAGAGTTTATTAAGGTTTTTCTTATTAGGTTCTTTAAAGGTATATATTTTTTTTATATAATTTATACTATATAATACTAATTATACTAGACTATAATATAAATATAATTTACGTAAAGCGGGTTACTATCTAAAGTAAAGATATATATTTAATAAAGTATTACTATAAGAAGTTTAGTCTTCTATTAGATTAGAGTTATAATTCCTAGATAGTCTTAGGCTTAGAAAAGACTACTTTAAATAAAACTAGTTCTCTACTATAATAATTTATAGTAATAAATATTTAATATAGAATATATAATATATAATAAATATATAATTTATAATTATTTCTTATAATTATAGAGAAACCTTATAGGGTACCTCTACTTTAATTTTATACTCTAGTACTAAGAACTCTACCCTAACCTTAACTTTAATACTAAAAACCTCTACCTAATATATACCTTAGTATTAAGAACTCTATTTTAATCTTAACCCCAGTATTAAAAGCCCCGAACCTAACTTTAACCTAGATAAAATACTATATACTCTATTTACTAGTCTAGTAAAAAGAAGATATTAGAAAAATATATAAAGAATATATAAGTAACTTATTAATCCTACTATATAATTAAGAGGAATAGAATAACTCTTAAACTAAAAATTTAGAAAGGGGGAATAGTATTATAAATATTCTCGCGTTAAAACCTATTAAAATATAGAATTCTATATAAATAAATAAGTAGAATTAGTTATATAAATAGTTTAACAATTTAATTAAAACTAAACTACTAAGTCTACTTAATTATAGGTTAATAACTAAATAAGAGAAATAGTAGAAAGACTAAATTATATTTAATAACTTTATAACCTTAACTTTTATAGCTTTTTATAGTTAACTTATATATCTTTTATATACTCTACTTATATACTTCTATTATAAACCTATAAGAATAATCCCTTTATAATATATAATTACTTTTAGTTATTACTCTATCCTATATTTAACTAATTAAAAACTATTATAAATATAAAATCTAACTAATTATACTATAAAACTAAAGAAGTTTTACTAGAAAGTTAAAATAATAGATTATTAAGTAAAGTCTAGTTAGAAAATAATAGTAGTAGTAATATAAAAGAAGCTTCTTATATAGAATTTAAAGTAATAGTAAAAGGCGCTTTAAACCTAGTAAACTTCCTCTTTTCTTCTTCTAACTTCTCTTTTTCTTCTATTAATTTTACCTCTTATTTTCTAAAATTTAAACTATACTTTTCTAAAGAATAGATATATTTCTTAATATACTCTAGGTAAAAAAGAATAGTATAATACTAATATATAGATTTCTTAAAATAATAAATCTTCTCTTTTTTAATAGTTATAAAATCTTAATAGATAGAAGTAGACTTCTTATAGACCTTTAATATATTTATTAGAAAATAGTAAAAAGTATACTCGGTTAAAAAAAGATTATAAGATAAATTCTAAGAAAAATACTCTCTATATATAAAAAAGGGTAGTATTATTATAGTAATTATAGTTTATAAACTAAAAGTTTAAATAATAGTAAAATAGATTTATTATAATACTTAGAAAAAGAATTAAATAACTAGTTATAATAGCCTCTAATTAGCTAGATATAGGGTAGAGTAATAACTAAGAGTAATTATATACTATAGAAGAATTATTCTTATAGACTAGTAATAGAAATATATAAGTAGAATATATAAAGAATATTTAAGTTAACTATAAAAAGCTATAAAAGTTAGAGTTGTAAAATTATTAAATTGTAATAATGCGAAGAAATCGTTCTACGAAAAGCTTTATATATAACCTTAATATATAGTATAAGCGAGCTAATCACCTAAACGAGCTAATTATAATACTAAAACTCTACTAAAATCGCGATAATTATACTTTATAGTATTATACTATAATTAATAACTGCAGAATTAATTTAGAAAGAAGCTAGAATATAGCTTATACTTTAAGCTCTTTAATAAGATGTGATACTAACTATACGTCGCGTTATATTAATCTATAATATCTTCTAAAGTATACTTAGTATATAAAGGCGAGAAATAGCTCTATAACGCAATTGCCGGCCTAATTTAATAAAGTTTAATAAGACTAAGGAGTAGGTAATTGTTTAGTATATACTAGATCTAGATATAAGAGGATTTCTACTACAGCTTACTGCTGTTTAAAATATAGCTAATTTACTACTAGCTATACGCTCTACTAGCTAGATTAGAAAGAACTAGGTAGAGAACTTTATTAAACGTACGCCTAAGCTTAAGGTTAAATTTAATTAAAAGTACGACTATTTAAGAGCTAAATATAAGGATTCTAAGGTTATAAGAGGCTAGTTCTACCTTATATAGAATATAAAGGCTAAGTACAGTATTATTAACAAAAATATATATAACTTCAACAAATTAGACTTTATAATAAACGTAATATTAATAGAAGTAGTAGTTACTAGCTCTAAGAGATAGAATTAACTAAAGCAGCTCTAGCCAGGTAATTATAAGTAGACTATAATTATCTAGAGTATTAACGCGATAGGATAGGTAATACTACCTTTTATTATCTTTATAGGTACCTACTACCTCTCTATATAGTATAAAGAAGATAATATTCTACTAACCTAGGCTATATAGGTTACTGATAATAGCTGGACAATAAATAATATTAGTATTAAATAGTTAAAGTACTTTAACGTATATATAAAGAATTGTACTATTAGTACGTATTAATTACTAATTTTTAACAGCTATAAGAACTATAACTTACTTAAATTTAGGCAGCTTTATAAGAAAAAGAATATTATTACTCTCTATATACCTCTATATTCGTCGCACCTACTATAGCTACTAAATATAGGTTGTTTCTCGCCTTTAAAGACTATATATAGGTGCTAAGTTAAGCAGCTGATGCGCGGTTATATTAACTATATTATAAAAATTAAGTTTTTACCCTACTTTAAAGCAGCTTTTAACGCAGCAATTATAAAGAGTAATATTCTAAGTAGTTTTTAAGGTGCTAGCCTAGTTCTATTCAACCTAGATATAGTACTATTAAAGTTTAAAGTTCGACTATATACGCTAATACCCTCTATAGTTAAAAATACCCCTTAAAAGTTAAAAATACTAAGTAATTCTATTAAATTTGGGTCTTAATCTGCGTACGTTTAATTAAGAGTTTAAAAGTACCTAGATAGCTTATCTATTTTAATAGTAGAGGCGTTTAAATAGTTTATAAAGGGTACTATATATATAATATATAAAAACGTACTATTATATGCTTAGGTTACTAAGCTTTAAATAGCTAATAAGGCTGCTATATAACGTTAATCGTATAAAAGAAAGTATATATAGAAGGAAGGTAACCTAATAATTAAAGAAGGCGCTTAATTAACTGCTCTAAAAGAGTTTAGCACTTATACTAATAGAAAGAAGAGTAGGAAGAAGGCGCGTGTTAATAGAGACCAGCTAACTTAAAAGTACTATAGGTAGTATAGTAAAGCTAGATATAACTCGCGGACGTATAAAAATAATACTATAGATATAGAAGAATAGGCTACTATACTATATAGTATAATAGAATATAAGAAAGTATAATATTTTATAAAAAATAGTCGCGATTTTAGTATAGTCTTAGTATTATAATCAGCTTACTTAGGTGATTAGCTTACTTATACTATACGTTATCCTAAAGCTTTTTACTTATCTTATTCTACCTCTAGCTCCGCCCCTTTTCCCTTCTATATATAATTATATACTCTCTTATAAATAGTTTAGTAGTTCTTCTATATCTTTTTATATAAGGCTTATAGGTATTAATAGAATTCTTAGATCTATAAACTTCTATAAACTTCTATATACTTCTAAGTAGATTTATATTATATTTAGATCTATTATCTTACCTATACTATTATATTATATAGAAGAACTTAATACTACTAGTAATAGCCTCTTTAATAATATCGTATTAATTATTTATTTAACTATATTAAAGTTTAAAATATATCTAATTTAATTTAAGTTATAATATTTATATACTATTATATTAAATTATTTAGTTATCTAGATAGGATCTTAAAAACCTCTTATTAACCGAAGCCTTTAAGTTTAAAACTTCCTATTCTTTATAATTAGAATTACCTTTAGAAAAGCTGTATAAAGTATACCTAGGTAGAAACTTAGAGACTACTAATAATCTATTAGAATTAGAGGTAACCGCTGATATTTAACTATAATTTACCTTCTAATTCCTATACTAAAATTAATATATATATAAGTTATAGTAAGAGTAAACTTCTATTTATACGTATAGAACAACTATTACCTTTTATAGGGGGCCCTGTAATAGGCAGACCCCTCTCTATAAGACCTATAATAAAGAACCTATTTAATTTGGAGGGAAATTAGAGTAAACTAATCTTTAAGGAATAAATTATAATTTTATAAGAGAAGATCGCACGTTTAATATAATAGAGAACTATTAATCTTAATTAACTTCTATAAACTACCAAATTAGAACTAATAATATACTAGAAAACTTTTACGACTCCTCTAGTAAGAAACCTCTTAACTACCCCTAAACCCCCTTAAGCCTACTTTACTAAACGTATATCTAAGATTAAAAACTTTATAAATAGTAGTAAACCTATATTTAAATAATAGTAAGCTTTAATTCTAGACCAACTTAAGATTAATATAGATTACTATCCGATAGAATATATACGTATAGTATTAGTATAAGAATATATCTCTATTACTATAAAAAAATATCTAGAGCTAAAATACCTAGTTAAATTAGACTAGTATTAGTTTAAGAATATTAAAGAAATAATTTTACTTTTATAATCGTATTTTATTATAGGTAATAAAGAAATAGAGGTATAATAGGCGTTTTAGGTCCTAAGAATAAATAAGGGAGAAGTATTCTCAACTTTTAAAGCTCGCTTTATTAGTATAGCTATTAGGGGATCTATATCTTAATCTAAGTGGTTCTTCTACTTATAGAATAAGATTCTCCCCAGTCTAAAGATATTAAACCTTAGCTTTAAACTTATATAAAAAGGCTCTTTTAATACTATAGTCGCCTACTTAATAGCCTATAATATAGAAAGGAGGAGTATTTCTAACCTTCTAGAATAAACTATTAGTTTATAAGTTATAGCTAAAATAAATTTAGATTAGTACTAGAAGGTTTCTAAGAGTTTATCTAAGGTAACCTATAGTCTAATACTACCCTAATCTACCCTAGTATTAATACCTTATTCTACTATAATCGCTTTCTAATAATCTAGTAAAACTCTCGCACCTAAAAGATATATAACTCTAGATAATTACTATAACTATAGTAAACTAGAATACTTTATAAACAAATATATAGTTTTTAAAGTATAAGAGATAGAGGTTAAATAAGAGAAGATTAAAGAAGAAGAGTTCTTAAACGCAAATAAGTACTATCTAGATAGTTCTCGGGTAGGAAATAGAGACGTCTAGAAAAACTCTCTATCTTAGATTTAAGTAAGTATAACTTATTAAACATCGGTTTATCGTATTTATTTAGAGGAAAGTATTTTTAAATCCTTACTATCCTATATTTAAAAGGCGTTAGTATATAACTAAACGCTCTTATTAATATAAACGTCTAAAGCTTTCTATTTCTTAATTCTATAGTAGCTAGATTACTCTCCTAAACTCTATATATATTAATATAGTACTTACTCTTTAAAATTACTATTAAAGGTTTTTAGGACTAAATCTAAACCCTAGTTAATTAGTATATCTACTTATACCTGTAAATTAATAGAAGAACTATCTAAAACTACCTATTTATTATTATAGATCTAGGTACTTAAAATTATATTATTAGTATTAAATAGTTATATTATTTTTAACTCCAGCTAGATACGGATAAGAATCGGATTATATAGCTCTCTAAGTATTCTACTACTTATAATTCTTTACCTTCTCTTCTTATATAATTAACTTAACTAGTATATAATAAGAAGGTAAAGCTAGATATCTAGCGACGCGACGCTCTATAGGAAAAGAACTAGTATTAGTAGTCCTACAGTCTAACTATCTATTATATTAAAGGTCTATTAAGACTATTAAAACTATATTAGTCTTCTATAACCTATAGTTTAAATAAGCTTAGAGCTTCTATATACCTATATATAATAAAGTCCAAACTTAATTTAAAGAAAGTCTATTCTCCTATTATTACTCTTATTTTAGCTAATACTTTCTACTTTAATATAAAGAGGAAAGAGAACGAGTTTTTCTCTACATCTCTATACGAAATTAAGCAGCTAATTAAAGATAAGTAAGCTCTAGAGCTAGAAGATAAGGCTGAAAATAAAGTACTAGTAAATCTCTAATTACTATCTAAATACTATAAATATTAGGATATATTTAGTAAAATTGCAGCTTATTAATTACTAGAATACTACCCTTATAATTATAAGATTATTCTTATAGAACTCCTCTCTAATAGTTATAGCCTATTATATAAGTAGAATATTAAGGAGTTAGAGGTAACTAAGAAGTATATTATAGATAATTTATAGTATAGGTATATCGAGTAGAATTAAAGCTCTTTTATATCTCTAATCTTTTACGTTTGTAAATCTAATAGTAACCTATATATCTATATAGATTATTATAAATTTAACGTTCTTATCTATAAAAATATATATCTAATACTACGTATAGATAAATTCCTATCTAGATCTACTAAGATAGTAATTTTTACTAAGCTTAATATTTGCGCAGCCTTTAATAAGATTAGAATAGACCCTAGTTCTAAAAAATATACTACTTTTTAGACTCGATATAGAACCTATAAATATAAAGTTCTACCTTTTAAATTATATAATAGTCTAGTAACTTACTAGTACTATATAAATAATATATTAATCGACTACCTAGATAACTTCTATATCGCTTATCTAGATAATATTCTTATCTACTTAGAAGATAAGATAATATATACTATCTATATTAAGAAAGTTCTTAAAAAATTATATTAAGTAGGGTTATAAGTTAATATTAAAAAGAGCGAATTCTATATTACCTAAACTAAATATTTTAACTATATCCTCTTAAATAAAGGTTTTAAAGTTAACCTAAAGAAGGTAGAAGTACTATATAACTAGTAGCTACCTACTACTATAATAGGTGTAGAATCCTTCTTAGGTTTTACTAGATTTTATTAATAGTTTATACTAGAATTCTTATATATTATAAAGCTAATTATCGTACTATAAAGTTTTATAACCTCTTTTATATAGACTTTAGAATGTAATATTACCTTTAAGAAATTAAAGTCAGCCCTATTAAGTATACCTATACTCTACTACTTTAACCCTATATTAGAAATAAAAATAGAAACTAACACCTCTAATAGAGTAGTTATAAGAGTACTATTATAGAAATATCCTAATAGAAAATAGTACCCTATAGCGTTCTATAGTAAAGTTCTATCCGGTTTAGAACTGAACTAGAAGATTTATAATAAGAAACTATTTACAATTATTACTATATTTAAGTAATAGAGGGTAGAACTTACTTCGGTAGCTATTAGAACTTTAGTATATACCGATTATTACTTACTTAAATATTTTATAACTATAAAAGTACTTAATATTTATTAAGTTTATTAGACTAAGAAATTAGCTTAGTATTAGTTCTAAATTAAGTATACTCTAGATAAGAATAATATTAGAATAGATATCTTTAGTTATTATAAATAAAATATAGAAAACTTAAAAGTAGTTTAAACTAATAACTAGTTGAGAATTCTATTTAAACTATATTAACTTCACCTCTAAATTAATACTAAATTAGCTTAATCCTATATTATTTAAATAATAACTTAAGCAGCTATATTAAATATTATTAAAGGCTAGAAGTAGGTTATATTACTAGACTTTCTAGAGTTAATCGATATATTATTATAGGAAAACTAAGCCTCCTTTATATAGGAATATACCCTCTTACCCTATAAGTATTAGATAGAGAATAGACTACTCCTCTATAATAATTACTTATATATTCTATTAGATTTAGGCCTTTATATACGATTTATATAAGAGGTTTATAACTAAGTATTCTCCGCACACTTAAGTACTACTAAAACCTATTAGTTACTGTTCTAGAAGTACTATTAGAAAAGTATAGAGGCTACTTATAAACGATATATATAGAATTATATTCTATACTATAAAGCTTATCTAATATAAACCTAAACCCTAAGTTTTATCTATCTACTTCCTATACTAAATTAACTAATATAATACCTATATATTAACTTTAAGGATTTCTCTATAGATAAGTCCGGATATAATTAGGTTATAGTAGTAATTAATTGCCTATCTAAATAAGTAGTATCTATCCTCTACTATTATATAATTAACGTATAGGGAATAGCTAAATTATTTATTTAATAGGTATACTACTTTAACTATACGCCTAAAACTATTATTTTAAACTAAAAACCTTAGTTTATATTTAGTTTCTAGTCCGAATTCTACTATATTTTAGGCGTAAAGATTAAACTATCTACTACTTATTATAAAGAGACTAACGGATAGATAGAGATTATAAATAAATATATTAATTAGAGACTACGCTCTTTTATATCCTTCTACTAAAATAACTAGAGTTCTCTATTACTTATAATTAATCGAGTATAAGTAACTCTACCCTATTTAACTATTAGAATATTCCTATATTAGATCCTATATAGATTTAAGCCCTATTAAAGTTGGGATTAGAAATATTCTATTAATTCTATTACTATAATAGATAAATTAAATTATAAGAACGTTTTAGCTCTAATAACTTATATATATATAGTCTAGAAAACTATAAAGGCTAATATTAAGAAGGCTTAAAATCGTATATAATCTATTATTAACTATTACTAGTAACCAATTAATTAGTAGATTAGTAATATAGTCTACTTAAATACTAAGAACCTTACAGTCTAGAGACTAAGCTAAAAGCTATTCGATTAATAGAAGAGTTCTTTTAAGGTACTAGAATAGGTTAGAAACTTATACTATTTATAGTTACTCCTAGGGTCGAGAATATATAATATCTTCGCACTAAACCTATTATATAAAGACCTCTAGGACCTTCTATTAGGATAAAAAGCTCTAAAACTACCTGCTATCGCTATTAAGAGGGTAGAAGAGTAGAAGGTTAAGGAAATACTAGCTAGTAAGCTATATTATAAGACCCTTAAATACCGTATAAAATAGGTAGGATATAATTCTAACTCGGTCTAGTATAAAGCTTTAAATTTTATAGGTTTATTTTATAAGCTAAAAGCTTTTTATAATAAGTATCCGAATTAACTAGAACTTCTAAAGGCCCTAACTAAATAGATTAAGGTATATAAGAATAGTATAGAAAATATAGATTATCTAATAGATAATAATATATAAAAGTTAAGTAGTAGATTAGAAAACTAAATTATAGGCCTAAAATTACTCTTCTATAAAATCTGGAGGGTCTGATAGTAGGCTATTAGATACTTCTCTAGTCCTCTTCTTTTCTACTCTCCTTCTCCTTTCTTTCCTCCGGACTCCCCTTAAACTTTCTCTATCTTATCTTTAGCCGCCTAAGAGTACTGTAATATCAGCCTAAAAATTAGATACTAGAGCCTTTAAAGCTAAAACCTAATAGAGTAATTTAGTACTCTAGTAGAATAAAACTATCTAAATACTAGCCTTAAAAAGGCTAGTTTTCTAACTCTTTACAACCTGGGTTATAAATACTAGACTATAAGTAGACTCTAAAATAGCCTTAAAGACTATCTTTTTATTCTTCTTATCCTCTATATATTAGGCTACTATCTATAGTTTAAAATAGCCCTAAAGGACTAGAAACTTCTTCTTATAATAGGAGGGGATTTATAAGTGCGTTAGTAGTAAGTACCCTACTAGTATTAGATACAATTTGTACGGGGTTATACTTTTTATTTTATAAGGTATAATACTTACATTTTTTTAATCTTAGAAACTAAAAGGTAAATATCATATACCGCCTATAGGCGAGCGTATATATAGCCTAAAAGTAGATAATTTAAAAAGCCTCTAAAGAGGCTTTAAAAGGCGGGTAGAATAGTATATTAATTAATTTTTTTCTATAAAGCGTTAGTAATATTTTAATAATTAATAGTTCTAGGGATATATAATAATATATATAGAGTAGAAGTTATTATTTAATTAAGAAAGCTTAGTTAATAGCAATCTAGTAATATATTAAGGCTAGTAAACGCTTATTACTATACGCGACGAAATTATAATATTAATAAACTGTTATAATAGTAGTTACTAGCTAATATATAGGTTAATTATACTTACTATAAAAACCTTACTTAATATTATATTAATATATAAACGTATCTCTATAAGTAACTATATATATTAGCCTTTACTAATAAATATCTTAAAGAAATTTCTTTATACTAGAACCTATCTATAATAGCTCTAATTCCCTCCCGAACTAGTATAGATAGGAACTATTAGCCTATAAGAAGGGGGGTGGTATAATAATACGAAGAAATCGTTCTATAAAAAGTTTTATATATAATCTTATCCTAAAGCTTTTTACTTATCTTATTCTACCCCTAG
>ML986827.1:11629-22203 GCA_010094045.1 Lojkania enalia
AATCGCCTATCTAAATAAATTATATCTATTCTCTACTATTGTATAATTAACGTATAGGGAATAGCCGAATTATTTATTTAATAGGTATACCGCTTTAACTATACGCCTGAAACTATTATTTTAGACTAAGAACCTTAGTTTATATCTAGTTTCTAGTCTAAATTCTACTATATCTTAGGCGTAAAGATTAAACTATCTACTACTTATTATAAAGAAACTAACAGATAGATAGAGATTATAAATAAGTATATTAATTAGAGACTGCGCCCTTTCATATCCTTCTACTAAAACAACTAGAGTTCTCTATTACCTATAATTAACCGAGTATAAGCAACTCTACTCTATATAACTATTAGAATATCCCTATATTAGATTCTATATAGATCTAAGCCCTGTTAGAGTTGGGATTAGAAATATTCCGTTAATCCTATTACTATAATAGATAAATTAAATTATAAGGATGCCTTAGCTCTAGTAACTTATATATATATAGCCTAGGAAACTGTAAAGGCTAATATTACGAAGGCTTAGAATTATATATAATCTATTATTAACCGTTATTAGTAACCGATTAATTAGTAGATTAGTAACATAGTCTACCTAAATACTAAGAATCTTACGGTCTAGAGACTAAGCCGAAAGCTATCTAATTAATAGGAGAGCCCTTTTAAAATACTAGAATAGGTTAGAAACTCGTACTATCTATAGCTACCCCTAGAGTTAAGAATATATAATATCTTCGTACTAAACCTACTATATAAAAACCCCTAGGACCCTCTACTAGGGTAAGAAGCTCTAAAACCACCCGCTATCGCTATTAAAGGGGTAGAAGAGTAGGAGGTTAAGAAAATACTAGCTAGTAAACTATATCACAAGACCTTTAAATACCGTATAAAATAGATAGGATACGATCCCAACCCGGTCTAATATAAAGCCTCAAATTTTATAGGTTCGCCTTATAAACTAAAAGCTTTTTATAATAAGTATCTAAATTAGCTAGGACCTCTAAGGGCCTTAACTAAATAAATTAAAGTATATAAGGATAGTATAGAGAATATAGATTATCTAGTAGATAATAATATATAAGAGTTAAGTAGTAGATTTTAAAAAAACTAAAGTATAGGCCCGAAATTACTCCTCTATAGAATTTAGAGGGTCTAATAGTAGGCTGTTAGATACCTCCCTAATCCTCTCCTCTTCTACCCTCCTTCCCCTTTCTTCCCTCCGGACTCTTTTTAAACCTTCTCTACTTTATTTTTAACCGCCCGAGAGTGCTGCGATATTAGCTTAAAAGCTAGATACTAAAGTCTTTAGGGCCGAAACCTAATAGAGTAACTTAGTACCCTAGTAGAATAAAGCTACCTAGATACTAGCCGTAAGAAGGCTATCTTTCTAACTCTTTATAACCTAGGCTATAAGCGCTAGACTATAAGCGGACTCTGAAATAGCCTTAAAAGCTACCTTTTTATCCTCCTTATCTCCTACGTATTAGGCTGCTACCTATAGTTTAAAATAGCCCTAGAAGACTAGAAACTCCTTCTTATAGTAGGAGGGGATCTATAAGTACGTTAGTAGTAAGTACTCTACTAGTATTAAATGCGATTTGTACGGGGTTGTACTTTTTATTTTATAAGGTATAATACTCGCATTTTTTTAATCTTAGAGACTAAAAGAAAAATATTATATACTACCCGTAGGCGAGCGCGCGTATAGTTTAAAGGTAGATAATTTAGAAGGTTTTTAAAGAGGCTTTAGAAGGTAGGTAGAGTGGTATATTAATTAATTTTTTCTATAAGGCGTTAGCAATACTTTAATAATTAATAGTTCTAGAGACGTATAATAATACGTACGGAGTAGAAGTTATTATTTAGTTAAGAAAGCTTAGTTAATAGCAACCTAATAATATACTAAGGCTGGTAAACGCTTATTACTATACGCGACGAAATTGCAATATTAATAAACTATTATAATGGTAGTTACTAGCCGATATATAGGTTAATTATACTTACCGCGAAAACCTTACTTAATATTATATTAATAAACGCATCTCTATAAGTAACTATGTGTATTAGCTCTTACCGGTAAATACCTCTTTAAAGAAATTTCTTTATACTAGAACCTATCTATAATAGCCCCGATTCCCTCCCGAACCAGCGTAGATAGGGACTATCAGCCTATAAGAAGGGGGGTAGTATAATAATGCAAAGAAATCGTTCTATAAAAAGCTTTATATATAACCTTATCCCAAAGCTTTTCGCTTATCTTATCCTACCCCCGGTTCTACCCCTTTTCCCTTCCGTATATAGTTGTATACTCCCTTATAAGTAGCTTAGTAGTTCTTCTATATCCTTTTATATAAGGCCTATAGGTGTTAATAGAATTCCTAGGTCTCTGAACCCCTACATACTCCTATATGCCTCTAAGTGGATTCGTGCCGCATTCGGACCTATTATCTTACCTGTACCGTTATACCTACCTTTTATTATTATTACTAGCTACTACTATCTCTCTATCTAGTACGAAGGCGATAATATACCTAAGAACTAGGCTATTATAGTTAATAAAAACGGCTAGATAATAAATAAACTTAATTTTAAGTAATTAAAGTACTTTTATAAATATATAAAAGATCGTATAGTAGGCGCGCGTCGACTACTAATCTTTAATAGCTATAATAGCTATAACTCGTTTAATTTCTAGAAACTCTATAAGAAATAGAGTATTATTCTACTCTATATACTAGCTTATTTATTATACCTATTATAGCTACTAGATATAAGCTACTTTTTACTATTAAAGTATATATATAAAAATTAGATCTTAGTCTTAGTATATAATTATATTAACTATATTATAAAACTTAAGTTCTTTCTAGCCTTTAAAGCTACTTTTAATATATTAATTATAAAGGATAATATCTATATAAGCTTTTAAGAAGCTGGTCTAATTCTATTTAATTTAGAAGTAGTACTTTTAAAGTTTAATATAAAGCTTCGTACACTAATATTACTAGTATAAGATAATATCTTATAGAAAGTAAAAATACTAAGTAACGCGCGTAAACTAGAAGCTTAATTAATATTAATTTATAATTAGATTTAAAGGAATATAAGCTTTTTACTAGCTTCTATTATTAAGAAGCTAAATTAGTTTAAGAAAGGCTCTATAAAAGTAATATATTAGATCGGGTTAATATATAATAAAATTATTAGCTTCTAAAAAGTAAATAAAGTAGTAATAAAATAGAAATAGTAGAAAAAAAGGCGGATTTAAGCGTAAGGAACCCTAATAAAAGTATAAGAAGAGATAATTATTACTAAAAAGGATGATAAGAAGGAAACTTAGGCTATAATACACTAATTTAGGGTGCGATTAGGTACGAGCGGATAGTATAAAGCGTACTATAACTGCTATAGTAAGACTAGATATAATTTTTATATATACTAGAAGGATATAGAGGTTTCTATAGAATAATCGCGTAAGTTGTAAATTGCTATTATATTACTTAATTATTAAGCTATACGTATATAAAGGTTAAAAAAGTTAATAGGGTAGACTACTTACTTATATAGGCCGCTCGCTTATAAAATATATTATCTATTTTTCTTAGTTATATTTTTTAAATATCTATAATCTATATATAACTTTAATTTACTATTTTTCTTAGGTATAAATAATATTAGTAATACTATTTTACTCTAACTTAGTTATATATACCTTCTTACTAAATTGTTTTAAATATACTTCTTAAGTTCTTCTTTTTATTCTTAGTTTAAGTTATATATTAGACTAGATTTTAGTTTTCTTTTATTCTTAATAATAATTTTATAGTTGTATTTCCTATATTTAAATAATTCTCTATTTTCTACTTCTTTATATAACCCTATAAATTTACTATAATCCTCTTAAATTTCTTAAAATATACTTTTATTCTATAGTTTCTTATATACTTTTTAAACTATAATAATATCTAGTATCTATTTTATTTTTCTAAGATGTTTAGCTATTATAGTTATTAATACTCTCTATATTAACTATAGACCTAAAGAATATCCTATCCTATACTATCCTACTACCCGTTCTATCTTAGACTAGCTCTATAACCTATAAACTATCTTTTACTACTAATCTACTCTAGGATTATATTTAACTAACTAGTCTATATCTAGTAATATATTAAATTTTCCTAGGTTTATAATATTAATACTCTTTATATTAGTATATTCTATAATATTAAGCGCTTACTTCTTAGTTTCTATTAGTACAACTTCTCTACTATAGTTTATTAGCTTATTATCTACTAGGTATATTATATAAGATACTACTTTTTCCCTCTATTCTATATTATTTTTATAAATCTATTACGCCGATATAAATATATTTAAAGTTCTACTATTAAGTAGTATTTTAAGCTTCCTCCTATTAAACTCTACTTAGACTACTATATATAAAAGTATTATACTAGTAACCCTTCTAATAGCTTTTTTACCCAGTTTCTTAGTATAACTATTATTTTAGGAGCTATTTAGTTTTTTAACTAAGATAGAAAGAACTCTACTTTTTCCTCCTCTCTTTTATATAGTAAATATTTATCTATATTATACCTTATCTATAGTTTTTAGGCGTAAGTAGCCTCTATCTATTTACTATATATCTTATACTTCTATCTTAAAAAATACTATTACTATTTAATTAGTTAGTAATTTTCGTTTAATCTTTACTATTTAAGTACTTTAAATACGTCTTAGTAGTACTAGTATCTAACTATATATTATTTCTAGTTTAAAGCTTTATATTCCTCTAAATATATATTATTTTTAGAATATTCTTCCTTTTTAGATATACTTACTCCTATTACTTTACAAGCTATAATATTAAGTTATTCTCTAATATCTCTCTATATTTCTCTTATTTTTAAGACTAGTTTTTTTAGCTTCTTAGCTTCTACGATAATTTTATTAAGCTAGTATAGATACTCTATTCTAAGGTAAAGTAGATTTCTATAAATCTAATAGTACTTATTTTCTATATAATCTTTAATCTTATCTTAAGATAGTAAAATTCTAGATAATAATTACGTATCTATTTTTAGCTATACTCTTAGCTTTATCTTAATACCCTTATATATTAAGTAATTATCCTAGTAACAGCTGGCCTAATCTTTTTTACAGCTGTTCTTATAAGGTAGTATATATTTCCCTTTCTTACCTTTCGCCTATTTTATAGGGTAGCTTTAGTATATCTTTTATATATACTCGAATATTTTTTTATCTATAATTTTTCCTACTAATTTTACTACGGCTTCTAATATATTCTAGCTATCTTAGAACGTTGCTTCTTTAAACGGTACGTTCTAATATTTCTAGAAGTATAGTCTTATCTAGTAAGTTTTATTATAGATCTAGTATTTCTTTTATTCTATCTTTTCTAGGATTAATATACTATTAAGTTATAATATATCTAGTAAATATTCTGTATATCTAATAACTACTATAGCTCTTTTTAGCTATAGTTAATAATTACTTTCTTCTTTTACTAAATAGTATATTTTATATCTATTATCTATATAATATATCTAGTACTATATTAGTTATTAGTATATATTAGTAGGCTATATAATTATTATTTAGACTTTCTTTCGCATAGTACCCTTTTTATCTATATAGAAGGTACGCTTCCTCTTTAAGCCTTTCTTTCTTAAGATTACTTATCCTTAATTATTAGTAGTTCTTTTCCTTATCCTTTTCGACTTTTCTAAGGACTATTAGATTACTATTCTATAGCGCCGTCTTATTCTCCTTTTTAGTTGGTATAAATATTTGCAGCTAAGATTGTTTTTCTATTTCCTACTCGTATTAATAGTTGTTAATCCTAACTACTAATTCGATTATTTCTAATAGCTCTATTAGCCTTTCTTTACTAGCTAAGTCGTCCTTAACTTTATCCTTAAGCTCTTTATAGAAGATTCCTACTAATACGCTATTATCTTATCCTAGTCTAGTATTAAGTTTCTAAAACTCTATAATATAATCTATTACTCTCTTAGTTTAGGTTAGCTTTAACAGCTTCCTTTATACTTCTTACTCTATATTTACTTCTCTAAAAACGTTTCGGACCTTATTCTTAAATTCTTCCTAGCTCTTAAAGAGTTCGTCTATAGATTCTCTAGTCTTCTTTATATTACCTCTATTCTCTAGCTAATCTACTATAAATAGTTCGACTTATACTAGCAGTATTTCTTCTATACTTATTATTATAGCTAAGATCTTATCCTTATCTAAGAAAAAGGTTATATTATTAAACCTAAAATATAGTTTTATTAATATAAGAAAAGGGTTAATATATTCTTTCTTACTATTAAACTTTTTTAGTAAAGCTATTTTAGTTTATACTTATTATTTAGCTTTAGCTAGGTCGGCTCTAGTTATAGCTAGCTTATATTATATCTATATAATATAAGTCTTCTATTTCTATACTTTTTATACTATAGTTTCTTCTAGAGCTTACAGCCTTTCGGTTATTATAACTTAACTTTATAATATAGTAGATATCTTTAAATAGTTCCTATTCTCTTAATATTAGATAGTTATTATATTACTAACCTATATACTACTAATATATATAATAACTACTATTATAGTTATATATATACTAGGGCCTTATTTATATTAGATTAGTTAGAGGTAGTAGCTTTAATAAAAAGAGAGTATTTAGATTGCCGGTTCTTTAAATATAATAAATATATTCTTAGAAGTCTAATATAGTAATAAGATAAATCTATAAGAATAACTATATAGAACTTAATCTATTAAGAAAATCTTTTATTTTATATAGATAGGTCTAAAACAGCTAAACTTAACTTATTAGATCTATTAGATCTATTAGGTCTATTCTACTATACTTAATACTTCTACTATTATTATATATATAAGTTGTACTATACTTTATTATCTAGCTAATTATCTCTCTAGTTTCTATAGTCCTACTACTTATTATCTAATAATTAGTTCCTAATATATATCTACCTATTATTACTTTATTAGTCCTCGCCTAAGTTAACCTATATAGTAGCTAATATTAGATTAAACCCTAGTTATAGAAGTAGTACCTCTTAGTATTCTATATTTATAATAAATACTAGTAGTTTACTATAAATATAGGCGGTTTAGATATAGAGTAAGAAACTATATATAATAGAAGGTATACGATATATATAGATAAGAAAAGTACTTATATTATAAAACAGTTAACTTATAATATATTAACTACTAAGGCCTATATTAAATATTATATTAAAAATATCTAAAATTTAAAAAAAAGATAGATAGAATTCTTATATATTAATATTATAAATAGAAAACTCTAGATCCTCTAGATAAATATAAAAAGAACTAGAAAAGTATAGTATATATTTTATAATAATATAATACTAGCTAACTTTTACTTTATTCTAGAATAAGAACCTAGATGCTTTCTAGAAGAGGAAGAAGTAGTACTATATAATATAAATCTACGCTAGATAATATATATATTATATAGTAGATAAGAAGAATAGTATTATTATAGTATTCTTATATTCTCCTCTAATACCTGTACGTAGCGCGCTCGCTTCTATATATATACCTTCTTCTTCCCTCTTATCTTCCTATTTACCTCGTATATAGCTTACTTCTTAGCTATCCTCTTATATAACACCTAAAATCTATATATAGCATACTATACTAAGCGTTAGATAAGCCTTATTATTCCTACTTATAGCTTCTTATAATATTAGAATAGCTTACCTAGTTATAGTAATAGCAGTTAGATAGCTGCTGTAAATCTCTAGATAGAAATCTTTATTATTTTCCGTCTAGATTTTTTTTCTTCCTTTCTAGCAATATCTAGCTAAAATACTAGTCTAATAGCTATTCTACTATTCGTATAGCAGCTGTAGTAGGAGCTTTAAAACTAGTAATCTAAAATCTAGTAGCTCTAATCTAATCTTAACTTAGTATATACTATTATCCTCTAGCTCTAGTTCTCTACTATCTTTTATTTTTAACTCTTCAACCCTTTATATTTTAATAGTAAACTATATATATTTTATATATAGCTCCTATTTATTAAGGCTAAATTCTATTTAGACTAGCTTAATAGAGCTAATATATTTAACTATATTTAAGACTAACTTAAATAGCTATAGTAGATATTAGTACTATACCTCTACTAGACTACTAAGAATAGCTAGTTCTAAAATTCTAAGATAATCTTTTTATTCTTTTAGCGCCTCTATTATAATTTATATAAGAAATAGAAGGTAGTTTAATATTTTATATTAGTACGTTAGAAGAATAATAAGTTATTTCTTACGTACTTCGCTTATTTTAAGCGTTTCTTATATAAGGTAGATATCTAGTTATAACCTAATATATCTCGAATCTTCTCTTTCTACTATAGTCTCTACTTATTACGAACGTTTATATATAGTTGGTTAATCGCACTTTAGGTAGTTAACTCTATTACTATATACTACGTATAAATATTAAAATATTATATGAAGAATAGAAATATTTACATTATATAGGTTTTTATAGAGGCTAGGTCTGTGCTACTATATAGGCTAGCCGGGTTAGTAAAACCTTCCTCTATTACGGTTAAGATAAGTCGGTTATATTCTAGCTAGCAGCTAATAGCTATTACTAGCAGCTGGTTTAGGTATTATAATAAGGGTAGTATAGGTGTAGAGGTGTCGCGGTATTACTATAATAGTACCCCCCTTTTAGTTATAAGCTCCTATAAGTTAGATCTTTATATTATATTCAGGTTATTTATAATTAAGTAGTAGTTATTAATACTAGTATTAGTTAAGATTATAGGTATATTAGCATAATTAGTTATTATTATATAGTAGTACTATACTAGGGATTAGGTTAGTTTAGTTTATATAGTAGTATTATACTAGGGATTAGGTTGGTTCGGTTTATATAATAGTACTATACTAGAGATTAGGTTAGATTGTAGGTATATTAGTACAACCGATTATTATCGTATAATAGTACTATATTAGAGATTAGGTTAGTTTAGTTTATATAATAGTACTATACTAGGGATTAGGTTAGTTCGGTTTATATAGTAGTACTATACTAGGGATTAGGTTAGATTAGTATAGTATTATTATAAGCGTCTAAGAATATACTTAAATTAGACTCTAGTACCTAATTAAAAATCTAGATGTAATATCGTATTTAGGTCTTATTTATTCGGGTTTCTAATATAGTAATCTTCTACAGCAGTTGTCTTAGCAAAATTACTAGCCGGGTACTATTTTAGGTTATAATAGCTAGTCTACTTAACTAGATATTCGTACTAGCGTCTCTATTAGTTATAGTAGAGGTCTTCTATTCGCTTAATAAAGTATTCTAGTTCTCTATTAATCTTAATAGGTTTAGGGTTATATACTTATTAACTAGATAAGTAGTTAGATAACTTAGGTACTAGCTATAATAGTAATATATAGAATATAGAATATATTTTAGCTAATTTAGGTAGCTTTAGTTTATAAACGTATAAGAATACTTTTACAATAATTTTATAGGGGCCTATATTCTTCTAGTTAAGCTTTTTTAACGGTCTTTATATACGTATATTTCTAGCGTTTAGCTAGACTAGATTACTAACCTAATAGTTAGGGGCTAGTACGTACTTACAGTTAGCGTATTCTTATTAGAATACTTATACCTAGATAAGTTTTTCTCTAATATACTTTATAATATCCTTTATGTAACGATGCAAAGAAATCGTTCTATAAAAAGCTTTATATATAACCTTATCCTAAAGCTTTTCGCTTATCTTATCCTACCCCTAGTTCTACCCCTTTTCCCTTCCGTATATAGTTGTACACTCCCTTATAAGTAGTTTAGTAGTTCTTCTATATCCTTTCGTACAAGGCCTATAGGTATTAATAGAATTCCTAGGTCCCTAAACCCCCACGTACTCCTATATACCTCTAAGTAGATTCGTGCTATATTTAGACCTATTATCTTACCTACGCTATTATATTATATAGAAGAACTTAATACTACTAGTAACGGCCTCTTTAATAATATCGCATCGATTGTTTATTTAACTATATTTAAGTCTAAAATACACCTAATTTAGTTTAGGTTATAATACTTATACTCCGTTATATTAAATTATTGAGTTATCTAGATAGAATCTTAGAGACCTTCTATTAACCGAAGCCTTTAAGTTTAGAACTTCCTATCCCCTACAATTAAAATTACCTTCGGAAAAGCCGCGTAGAATATACCTAGGTAGAAACTTAGAGACTACTAATAACCTATTAGAATCAGAGGCAACCGCTAATATCTGACTATAATTTACCTTCTAATTCCTATACTAGAACCGATATATATATAAGTTGTAATAAGAGTAAGCTTCTATCTACGCGTGTAGAATAACTATTACCTTCTATAGGGGGCCCTATAATAGGCGGACCCCTCTCTATAGGGCCTATAATAAAGAACCTATCTAATTTAGAGGGAAATTAGAGTAAACTAACCCTTAAGAAATAAATTATAATTTTATAAGAG
>ML986828.1:25148-59909 GCA_010094045.1 Lojkania enalia
TAACCTACGCGTTTAGAGGAATAATTCCTATTACTTTAAAAGTATTTTAACAGTTCTCGTACGTAAATATATTAAAAAACGCGTCCTTAAAGGCTAGAAGAAAGCCTTCTTTATTAATATAGTAGACGCGTCGGCGCGCTAAATTTTATATATACTTTAAGTACTTTAACTTTAATAGTAAGAAATAAACTATATTAAGAGGTTGAAATATATATAATAAATAAGAAGGTATATAAACTATTAGAATCTTTTATATAAGGCAGTAATTTTTAAATTCCTAGTTAAGGTAGTTTTTATAGCCGTCTAAAATAAGTAGCCTATATAACTCTACCTAACGTATCTTTATATACTTATTAAAGTACTTTAGCTACTTAAGACTAAGCGTATTATTTTTTTAGCCGTTCTTAGAGACTGAAATTTTCCAATCGTATAGTATACCTACTTCTTTATACTATATAGAGATATAGACGCGCCCTTTATAGATAATAAATAGTAGGGTCGTATATATAGTAGCGTAGATACTCTAAATAACTATAACCTACTTATAATCGTCTAGCTGTATAAGAGTAGGCTTTATATAATATTCTAAACCTATAACAACCTTTATAGTACTAATAATATCTATCTAAAAGCTTATCTTATTAAAGTTATAGATATTATTATTATATATACTATATTTTATAATTATATCCTATATAAGCTTAAACTACGCGTTAATAACCTCTAGATTCTCTTATTTTATTCTTTAATAATCCTTTACTCGATTAAAGGCTATTTTAAACCTATTAATATACGCTATAAATCGTTTAGACTAATTCTTTTCTATAGGTATTCTATTATATACACCTAATAGTTTATCTACTATATCTACTACCTTATATAGCCGGGGCGTAAATCCTTGTAAATTAAGGTTAAGAATATATTATACAATTGTTTATTCTTCAGTTACTATAAGCTTCTAGTAATTTAGTTATATATAAGAGCGATATGCGATTCTATAAAGTCGAGTAGAGAGTTGTTAATATTATATATTAAAAGCTATAGCAGCGCGTTACACGCTTTTAAATTAGCCTAATTTATACGGCTATAAGATAAGCTTAATTCTACCTTCTTATTAAATTAATAGAAGGTCGTATTATAGATTTATTATAGTTTATACGTAGTATTTGTAATACTAAGAAAAAGTAGCCGCTTTAATAGTTTAGCCGCTTCGATAGTAGAATACATTATTATTAGCGACTAATTAATTAGTAGATTAGTAATATAGTCTACCTAAATACTAAGAACCTTATAGTCTAGAGACTAAGCTAAAAGATATCTAATTAATAGGAGGGCTCTTTTAAAGTACTAGAATAGGTTAGAAACTTATATTATTTATAGCTACTCTTAGGGTTAAGAATATATAATATCTTCGTACTAAACCTACTATATAAGAACTTCTAGAACCTTCAATTAGAGTAAGAAGCTCTAAAACTACCCGCTATTGCTATTAAGGGGGTAGAAGAGTAGAAGGTTAAGGAAATACTAGCTAGTAAACTATATTATAAGACCCTTAAATACTATATAAAATAGGTAGAGTATAATTCTAACCTAGTCTAGTATAAAGATTTAAATTTTATAGGTTCGCTTTATAAGCTAAAAGCTTTTTGTAATAAGTATCTAAATTAGCTAGAACCCCTAAAAGCTCTAACTAAATAGATTAAGGTATATAAGAATAGTATAGAGAATATAGATTATCTAGTAGATAATAATATATAAGAGTTAAATAGTAGATTAGAAAACTAAATTATAGGCCTAAAATTACTCCTATATAGAATCTAGAGGGTCTAATAGTAGACTATTAGATACCTCCCTAGTCCTCTTCTCCTCTACTCTTCTTTCTCTTTCTTTCCTCTAGACTCCCCCTAAACCTCTTTTATCTTATTTTTAGCCGCCTAAGAGCGCTATAATATTAGCTTAAAGGCTAGATATTAGAGCCTTTAGAGCTGAAACCTAATAGAGTAACTTAGTACTCTAGTAGAATAAAGCTATCTAGATACTAGTTTTAAAAAGGCTAGCTTTCTAACTCTTTACAACCTAGGCTATAAGCGCTAGATTATAAGCGGATTCTAAAATAGCTTTAAAGGCTACCTTTTTATCCTCCTTATCTTCTATATATCGGGCTGCTATCTATAGTTTAAAATAGCCCTAGAGGACTAGAAACTCCTCCTTATAATAGGAGGGGATCTATAAGTATATTAGTAATAAGTACTCTACTAGTATTAGATGTAATTTATATAGGGTTATACTTTTTATTTTATAAGGTATAATACTCGTATTTTTTTAATCTTAGAAACTAAAAGGTAAATATTATATACCGCCTACGGGCGAATATATATATAGCCTAAAAGTAGATAACCTAGAAAGTTTTTAAAGAGGCTTTAAGAGGTAGGTAGAGCAGTATATTAATTACTTTTTTTCTATAAGATGTTAATAATACTTTAATAATTAACGGTTCTAGAGATGTATAATAATATGTATAGAGTAGAAGTTATTATTTAGTTAAGGAAGCTTAGTTAATAGCGACCTAATAATATACTAAGACTAGTAAATACTTGTTACTATACGCGATAAAATTGTAATATTAATAAACTATTATAATAGTAGTTACTAGCTAATATATAGGTTAATTATACTTACCGTAAAAACCTTATTTAATATTACGTTAATATATAAATATATCTCTATAGGTAACCGCGTATATTAGCTTTTACTAATAAATACCTCCTTAAAGAAATTACTTTATACTAGAACCTATCTATAATAGCCCTGATTCTCTTCTAAACTAGCATAGATAGGGACTATTAGCCTATAAGAAGGGGGGTAGTATAATAATACGAAGAAATCGTTCTATAAAAAGCTTTATATATAACCTTATCCTAAAGCTTTTCGCTTATCTTATTCTACCCCTAACTCCGCCTCTTTTCCTATCCGTATATATAGTTGTATACTCTCTTATAAGTAGCTTAATAGTTCTTCTATATCCTTTCGTATAAGGCCTATAGGTATTAATAGAATTTCTAGGTCTCTAAACCCCTATATACTCTTATATACTTCTAAGTAGATTTATACCGCATTTAGACCTATTATCTTCCCTATACTATTATAGCTATAGCTTTTAATATATAATATTAACGACTCTCTACTTAACTTTATAAAATCGTATTTCGCCCTTATATATAACCAAATTGCTAGAAGCTTATAGTAACCGAAGAATAAATAATCGTATAATATATTCTTAACCTTAATTTATAAGAATTTGCGCCCCAACTATATGAGGTAGTAGATATAGTAGATAAACTATTAGGCGTATATAGTAGAATATTTATAGAAAAGAATTAGTCTAAATAATTTATAGCGCGTATAAACGAGCTTAAAATAGCCTTTAATTAAGTAAAGAATTGTTAAAGAATAAAGTAAGAGAATCTAGAGGTTATTAATATATAGTTTAAGCTCGTACGGGATATAATTGCAAAATATAGTATATATAATAATAATATCTACAACTTTAATAAGATAGGCTTTTAGATAGGTATTATTAGTATTATAAAGGTTGTTATAGGTTTGGAGTATTATATAAGGCCTACTCTTATATAGCTAGGCGATTATAAGTAGGTTATAGTTATTTAAAGTATTTATACTACTATATATATAACCCTACTATTTATTATCTATAAAGGACGTATTTATATCTCTATATAGTATAAAAAAGTAGGCATATTATACGATTAGAAAATTTTAGTCTTTAAGAACGGCTAAATAAATAATATATTTAGTCTTAAGTAGCTAAAGTACTTTAATAAATATATAAAAATACATTAGGTAGAGTTATATAAACTACTTATTTTAGACGGCTATAAAAGCTACCTTAACTAGGAATTTAAAAATTACTACCTTATATAAAAGATCCTAATACTTTATATACCTTCTTATTTATTATAATATATTCTACCATCGAAGCGGCTAAACTATTAAAGCGGCTACTTTTTCTTAGCGCAACGAACACTATATATAAAAAGTTAATTTACTTAATACTAATAAGAGATTCTATATATAATACACTTTCATCTAATTTAGAATTTTCCCTACTATTCTTTTAGCACGTACGAGTGTTATATCTAGTCTTACTACAGTTACTATAGTAGCGTTAAGCTGGTTGAGCCCTTTCTTCAGTATTAGTACTATAAGTCTTCTTAAAAGGCTAAGAGCTTATAGATACTTTAGCAGCTATATATAAAAATCCCTCGCTATACGATACTATACTACTATACTAAATATACTTTCTTTTATACGTTTTACGCTTAATTAATTCTTCTAATTACCTTTTAAGCTTAGAGTTGCAAGGTTAAAGAAGCGTATTCTAATATAGTATTAACTCAGCACCTTTTATAAGCTGTAAGAATTCTTCTTACGCCTCTTTTAGTAATCGTTAAAGAACTTTCGTATAATTATTAATTGTAACCTAAATTTATATATATTACTTAGAGTTTTAGACTATTAGAAGTCTTTTTATAAAAGTAATTCTAGTAGGGTACGTAGTTATATATTAAGGTAATCTAATATAACCTACGCGTTTAAAGGAACAATTCCTATTACTTTAAAAGCCTTTTAATAGTTCTTATATATAAATACGTTAAAAAACGCGTCCTTAAAAGCTAGAAGGAAGCCTTCTTTATTAATATAGTAGACGTATTAACACGCTAAGTCTTATATATACTATAAGTACTTTAGCTTTAATAGTAAGAAGTAAACTATATTAAAAGGCTGAAGTATATATAATAAATAAGAAGGTATATAAAGCGTTAGGATTTTTTATATAAGGTAGTAATCTTTAAATTTCTAGTTACGGTAGCTTTTATAGCCGTCTAAAATAAGTAGCCTATATAACTCTACCTAACGCATCTTTATATACTTATTAAAATACTTTAGCTACTTAAAACTAAGCGTATTATTTATTCAGCCGTTCTTAGAGACTGAAATTTTTCAATCGTATAGTATACCTACTTCTTTATACTATATAGAGATATAGACGCGTTTTTTATAGATAATAAATAGTAGGGTCGCGTACGCAGTAGTATAGATACTCTAAATAACTATAACCTACTTATAATCGCTTAGCTGTATAAGAGTAGACTTTATACAACGTTCTAAACCTATAACAACTTTTATAGTACTAATAATACCTATCTAAAAGCCTGTCTTATTAAAGTTGTAGATATTATTATTATATATACTATATTTTACAATTATATCCTATATAAGCTTAAACTACGCGTTAATAACCTCTAGATTCTCTTATTTTATTCTTTAGCAATCCTTTACTTAATTAAAGGCTGTTTTAAGCTCGTTTATATACTCTATAAATCGTTTAAACTAATTCTTTCTTATAGATATTCTACTATATACGCCTAATAGTTTATCTACTATATCTACTACCTTATATAACTAGGGCGTAAATCCTCGTAAATTAAGGTTAAGAATATATTGTACGATTATTTGTTCTTTAGTTACTATAAGCTTCTAGTAATTTAGTTATATACGAGGGCGAAACGCGATTCTATAAAGTTAAGTAGAGAGTTGTTAATATTATATATTAAAAGCTATAGCAGCGCGTTATACGCTTTTAAACTAGCCTAATTTATACGCCTATAAGGTAAGCTCAATTCTACCTTCTTATTAAATTAATAGAAGGTTGTATTATAGATTTATTATAGTTCGTACGTAGTATTTATAATACTAAGAAAAAGTAGCCGCTTTAATAGTTTAGCTGCTTTAATAGTTTAGCTGCTTTAATAGTAGAATACGTTATATATTAATATAACTAGTAGTTAATAGTAGTATTATATTAATGATTAAGTTGGTTTAGTTTATATAGTAGTATTATACTAGGGATTAGATCGGTTCGGTTTATATAGTAGTACTATACTAAGAATTAGTAGTAGTATTATTACTAGTATTATATTAGTATAGTATTATTATAGGCGTTTAAGAATATACTTAAATTAAACTCTAGTATCTAATTAAAAATCTAAAGGTAATATTATATTTAGATTTTATATATTTAGGTTTTTAATATAGTAATCTTTTATAATAGTTATCTTAGTAAAGTTACTAGCTAGATACTATTCTAGGTTGTAATAGCTAGTCTATTTAACTAGATATTTATACTAGCATTTCTATTAGTTATAGTAGAGATCTTCTATTTACTTAATAAAGTATTCTAGTTTTCTATTAATTTTAATAGATTTAAGGTTAACGTATAGTATAAGCAAGATGATTACCCAAGCGAGCTGATCATGATACTAAAACTATACTAAAATCGCGACTACTTTTCGTAAAATATTGTACTTTCTTACATTCTATCGTACTATATAGTATAGTAGCCTATTCTTCTATATCTATAGTATCATTTTTACACGTCCGCGAGTTATGCCTAGCCTCGCCGTACTACCTACAGCACCTTTAAGTCGGCTAGTTTCCATCAACGCGCGCCTTCTTCCTACCCTTCTTTCTATTAGTACGAGCGCTAAAATCTTTTAGAGTAGTTAATCGAGCGCTTTCTTCAATTGTTAGATTGCCTTCCTTCTATATACGCTTTCTTTTATGCGATCAACATTGTGTAGCAGTTTTATTAGCTGCTTAAAGCTTAGTAACCTAAGCATATAATAATACGTTTTTATATATTATATATACAGCACCCTTTATAAACTGTTTAAACGCTTCTACTATTAAAGTAGACGAGCTATCTAGGTACTTTTAAACTCTTAATCGAATATACGTAGATTAAGACCTAAATTCGATAGAATTACTTAGTATTTTTAACTTCTAAGGGGTATTTTTAATTATAGAGGGTATTAGCATACGCAGTCGAACTTTAAGCTTTAATAGTACTACATCTAGATTAAATAGAACTAGACTAGCGCCTTAAAAGCTACTTAGAATATTGCTTTTTATAATTGCTGCGTTAAAAGCTGCTTTAAAGTAGGGTAAGAACTTAATTTTTATAATGTGGTTAATATAACCGCGCATCAGCTACTCGACTTAGCACCTATACGCAGTTTTTAAAGGTAAGAAATAACCTATATCTAGTAGTTGTAGTAGATACGACGAATGTAGAGGTATATAGAGAGTAATAATATTCTTTTCCTTACAGAGCTGGCTGAATTTAAGCGAGTTGTAGCTCTTATAGCTGTTAAGAATCAGCAATCGATATATACTAATAGTACAATCCTTTATATACGCGTTAAAGTGCTTTAACTATTTAATACTAATATTATTTATCGTCTAGCTATTATTAGTAACCTATAGAGCCTAGGTTAGTAGAATATTATCTTCTTTATACTATATAGAGAGGTAGTAGGTACCTGTAAAGATAATAAAAGGTAGTATTACCTATCTTATCGCATTAATACCCTAGATAACTATAGTCTACTCGCGATTATCTGGCTGGAGCTACTTTAGTTAATTCCGTCTCTTAGAGCTAGTAACTACTACTCCTATTAATATCACGCCTATTATAAAGTCTAATTTATTAAAGTTGTATATATCTTTATTAATAATACCGTACTTAGCCTTTATATTCTATATAAGGTAGAACTAGCCTCCTATAACCTTAAGATCCTTATATTTAGCTCTTAAATAGTCGTACTTTTAATTGAATTTAACCTTAAGCTCAGGCGTACGTTTAATAAAGTTCTCTACCTAGTTCTTTCTAACCTAGCTAGTAGAGCGCGTAGCTAGTAGTAAATTAGCTATATCTTAAATAGTAGTAAGCCGCAGCGGAAATCCTCTTATATCTAGATCTAGTATATATTAAACAATTACCTACTCCTTAGTCTTACTGAGCTTTATTAAATTAGGCCAGCAATTGCGTTGTAGAGCTATTCCTCGCCTTTATATACTAAGTATACTTTAGGAGATATTATAGATTAATGTAACGCGATGCATAGTTAGTATTACATCTTATTAAAAAGCTTAAAGGATAAGCTGTATTCTAGCTTCTTTCTAAATTAATTCTATAGTTGTTAGTTGTAGTATAATACTGTAAAGTATAATTATCGCGATTTTAGTAGGGTTTTAGTATTATAATCAGCTTGCTTGGGTGATCAGCTCGCTTATACTATATATTATATACTTATTAACTAGATAAATAGTTAGATAATTTAAATACTAGCTATAATAGTAATATATAGAATATAGAATATATTTTAGCTAATTTTAGTAGTTTTAGTTTATAAGCATATATTATAGTAATACTATAATACCTCTACACTTATACTACCTTTACTATAATACCCAAACTAGCTACTAGTAATAGCTATTAGCTGTTAGCTAGAATATAACTAACTTATTATAACTATAATAGAAGAAGATTTTACTAACCTAGCTAGTATATATAGTAGTATAGACCTAGTTCTTATAAAAACTTATATAATATAGATACCTTTATTTTTTATAGAATATTTTAATATTTATATATAGTATATAATAATAGAGTTAACTATCTAAAGTATAATTAACTAACTATATATAAGCGCCTATAATATTATATTATATTATCTACTATTATACGCTATAGATAAAAACGTACTTATTAATATACTTAAAGAGATTTAAGGTAAACTAGACTCTTTATAGTAGAAGAATAAGATACTAGTAGAGGCCTTAATAACCTAAGAAAACTACTATAAGTTAGACCTTAAAGCAATATAAAGAGAATTTAGTAGCTATTAAATAGTTACCCCTCTACTAGCTACTAGTATATTAATAGTAATAGAACTATTACCTGCTTTTAGCCTAATTTAGCTTATAACTCTAGTTTCTAAATAGATATTTATATTAACTCTTAATCTGCTTAAAACTATATATAACCTATATTTCTATTCTAACTACTTACCTAACCCTTTAATATTCTTTAGTAAATACTTAGAGCTTTTATATTTTATTAGAAAGCTCTACTATAAACTAGAAGGAAATATTAACTAATATCTAACTAAACGTATCTATCTTCTATATATATATTCCCGCATAGAATAAGACCTAATAATATTAGTTAACCTATTAATAGATAAGGGTATTAACTCTATAGATAGCTTAGTCGCCTTTTTAAAATCTACCTATAGCAACCGAAATAAGGAGACTATAATATAGAGTAAGCTAGAAATTTTAAAGTAAGACTAAAGTAGGTTTCCTACTTACTTTACTAAATTTCAACGCCTAATTGTAGATACTAAACTAAATAAGACTAGATAAATTATATATCTCTAATATTCTCTCTCTAATAATCTCCGCCGTATTATAATAGGTATTATAATACCTAGTACCCTAAATAACTATACTAACCTAATTTCCCTCTATAATACTAACTTATATTACCTATCTAGTAACTATTATAAATAACTAAAGTATTATACTACTTACTAGAAGGACTTAAACGTTATAGAACTTAATACTTCTAGTTATATACCTATAAGTTCTAATAAATAAGAAAAATACTACTATAAAGGATACTGTTATAAGTATAGTAGTAAGAGATATATTTCGCTAGAATATAGTGCTCTTCTACTATTAATCTATTAAGGGTCTTAAAGCCCTATTATACCTTATAAGTCCTATTCTTAATTTTCTAACTAATCTTCTAATCGATTCTTAATATACTTATTATTTTATAGATAAGACTATTATTCTTACTCCTAAATATAGCTAATCTTACCAACTAGAATATTACTAAAAAGTCTATTTTAAAAGTAAATTATCTTTTAGAACTATATTTATATCTAATTTCTATATATTTATAGAACTAGCTTCTATAGAAATAGTTATAGAACTATTAGATTCTAGCTTCTTTCTTAATCTATTAAGATCTAGTCTAGTAAGATATTAATATTCTTATTAATACTAAAGCTACTAGTTATAGTTATATTTATAGAGATCTTATATATACTCTAAAATTTTAAAAGATATAACTTTTATATAACTTATATCTAACTAGCTTTAATAGAAAAGTCTTTTATAAAGAGATTATCTTCTATTCTATTACTCTAACTCTCTAATACTTAAACTATTTAGAAATAGTATATTTCTATATAATTATACTAGAAAAATACTAGTTAATTCTAAAATAGCTATAGATATATAAGTATTATATAAACCTAGACTATAAGAATAAATAGCTAGTTTTTACTACTAACTAATATCTAGCTTAATACTTATAATCTACTAGCATTACTATCTACTAATAAACTATTTAAATAGTTATTAAAAATTATAAACTATTTAAATCTAATATAAAAGAAGATTCTAAAGTAACTAATTTATAACTCTTATATAGCTTAAAGTTTAAATAATACCGTTTAAAATTCCGCCTATTAAGTTATATCTAATATAATTACTAGCTATCTAAAATATTATACTAGTTAAAAGAATTTAAAACTAAAACTAACTTAACTATAAATAAAGATTATAGTTAAAAGAATTTATTTAAGCCTAAATATCTAAAGTCTATACTATAATTAAATATATATTATATAGGTATTATACTACTAGTCTAATTCTTTTAGGAATCTAACTATAAAATCTTTACTATATTAATAGCTAATATTAATAAAGCTCTAGCTCTAAAAGTATATATTAACCCTATTACTAAAGTATCTAAAGAATACTATAACCTATTATTTATCTTTTTATATAAGAATATAAATAAATTACTTAAATAATAACTATATAATTATAAGATTAAACTAGAGAATAGTAAGTAAATTAGCTTTAGTCTACTCTATAAGATATTTTAGAATAAGTTAAAAGCACTAAAAAAGTACCTTAATAAGAACTTATCTAAAAGATTTATTAGAGTAAGCTTATTACTAGTAGTTATATCTATAATCTTTATAAAGAAATTTAAAAGTAGTTTCTAATTCTATATAAACTATAGAATCCTAAATACTATTACTATTAAAAACTAATACCCGATTCTATTAATCTAAGAAATTTTAACCTAATTTAATAAGACTAAATACTATATAAAACTTAATATTATTACTATATTTAATAAGTTAAAGATTACTAAAGAAGATAAATAGAAAACTACTTTTTATATATATTATAGGCTATTTAAATACCTGGTAATACTCTTTAATTTAACTAATACTCTAAGTATATTCTAGTATTTTATAAATAATATACTAAAAGTATACTTTAATATATTTTATACTACCTATATTAATAATATTCTAATATTTAGTAAGAATCTAGATGACTATAAGTAGTATATCTAGCTAGTTTTTAAAGCTTTAAGAGTAAATAGTTTATAACTTAATATAAATAAGTATAAATTCTACTAGTTAAAAGTAATCTACTTAGAGTATATAATTACTATAAAAGAGATCTATATAAACTTAAAAAAGGTAAAGATAATTATTAACTAAGAATACTTTAAAAATATAAATGATATTTAAGCTTTTATATACTTCGCAAACTTTTACTAATAATTTATTAGCAACTTCTTATAGAAAGTTTTCCCCTTCATAGCTCTAACTAAGAAGAATACTTAATTTAACTAGAATAATAGCTATTAATATTTCTTTAACTACCTAAAAGATACTTTTATTTCTATACTAATTTTCTAATACTTTAACCCTAAACTACTAATAGTAGTAGAAGTTAACGCGTTTAACTTTATAATAGCTAGTATACTATCTTAGAGAGGTGCTAATAGTAAACTAAGACCTATTACCTACTTCTCTAAATATATAAACTCTACTAAAAGTAACTATAAAATATATAATTAGAAGCTATTTATAATTATCTAATATTTTAAGTAATAGAGGCCTATATTAGAAAGTATAGTATTTTCTATAGAAGTACTAAATAATTATAAAAACTTATAGTACTTTATAATAATAAAGTAGTTAAGTTACTAATAAGTCTATTAGTTAAAATATCTATTAAAGTTTAACTTTAATATTATATACTAACCTAGAAAATTTAGAAAGAAGTCTAATACTTTAACTTAAAGGTTATAAGATAAGCCTATATAAGAAGAGGCCTATAGAAGTTATTAATAAATATTACTTCGTCCTAAACTATTCTAATAGATAGAAGTAGGCTAATCGATTATAGAGATTATCGACGAAAAATACCTAAACGATAATCTAATCTAAGATATCTTAAAGCTACTAAGAGAAGAAGCCTATTGATTTAAACTCCTAACTCTAGCTAACTATAAAAAGCGTAATAACTAACTATACTACTAAAATAGACATATAATATTAGATTATAATAAGCTAAAGTTTAAGCTGCTATAAACTACCTATAACTCGCTGTCTAGTAGATACCCTAGTTAAGAAAAGACCTTAGAACTACTCTAATATAAGTACTATTAGTTAAGGATATTTAACTTAGTATAATAATATACAGACTATTATTATATATATTAAAGAAGTAAGACTTTTAAAAAGAAGTATTATAGACTATTAAAACTATTACCTATACCTAAATAAAGGTTTTAAGTTATCTCTATAGACTTTATAACCGATCTACTAGAATTAGAAGGTTGTACGAATATTATAGTATAGTTAATAGGCTAAATAAGTATACATATCTAGTACTATATGTAAGAATCGAAGCTCCTAATATTATTTAACTATTCTATTACTATGTATAGGTTTATTATAGACTACTATATACTATTATATCTAATTATAGGATATAGTTTATCTTTACCTTTTATTAAGAGCTTTATAGACAGCGATAAATTAATATATATATATTAACTAGCTTCTACTTAAAAACTAATAGCTAGATAGAGAATGCTAATATAATAATAGAACAAGTTCTCTAAGCCTATACTAGCTATAAATAAGATAACTAGGTTAAATAGCTACTAATAGCGTAGTTTAAAGTAAATAATAGAGTATCTAAATTAATAAAAGTCTTTCTATTTTTAGCCTATTTTAGCTAGTACCTTTAAATAGGCTTCGAGCCGTTTATATAAATCTATTAACCGCTAAAGTAGTCTCTAATAGCCTAGAAAGCTAATAGACTAGTTAATAAGATAAAGAATATTATAAAGTATATTAGAGAAGAACTTATCTATATATAAGTATTCTAATAAGAGTATACTAACTGTAAGTACGTACTAGCTCCTAACTACTAGATTAGTAATCTAGTCTAGCTAGACGCTAGAAATATATATATATAAAGACCATTGAAAAGGTTTAATTAGAAGAATATAGGCCTCTATAAGGTTATTATAAAGGTATCCTCGTACGCTTCTAAACTAAAGCTACCTAAATTAGATAAAATATATCCTATATTCTATATATTACTATTATAACTAGTATATAAGTCGTCTAACTATTTATCTAGTTAATAAGTATATAACTCTAAACCTATTAAAATTAATAGAAAACTAGAATACCTTATTAAGCAAATAGAAGACTTCTACTACAACTAATAGAAACGCCGGCATAAATACCTAGTTAAGTAGACTAGCTATTATAACCTAGAATAGTACCCGGCTAGTAATTTTGCTAAGATAACTACTATAGAAGATTATTATATTAGAAACCTAAATAAATAAAACTTAAATATAATACTACGTTTAGATTCTTAATTAGGCCCTAGAGTCTAATCTAAGTATATTTCTAGACGCCTATAATAATACTATACTAATATAATACTAGTAATACTACTACTACTAATCTCTAATATAGTATTATTATATAAACTAAACCAACCTAATTCCTAATATAATACTACTATATAAACTAAACTAAACTAATCCCTAATATAATACTACTATTAACTACTAGTTATATTAATATATATATAACTTAGCTTAATCTCTAGTATAGTACTATTATATAATAATAACTAATTATACTAATATACCTATAATCTTAACTAACGCTAATATTAATAACTACTATTTAATTATAAATAACTTAAATATAATATAAAGATCTAACTTATAGAAGTTTATAACTAAAAGAGAGGTACTATTATAGTAATACTATAATACTTCTATACTTATACTACTCTTACTATAATATCTAAACTAGTTGCTAGTAATAGCTATTAGCTGCTAGCTAGAATATAACTAACTTATTATAACTATAATAGAGGAAGGTTTTACTAACCTAGCTAGTTTATATAGTAGTATAGACCTAGCTCTTATAAAAACCTATATAATATATCTCTATTTTTTATATAACGTAAAGTACTACTAAGCCAGCTATACTACTAAACCGGCTACTTTTTCTTAGCACTACTAATACTATATATAAGACCTTAATTTACTCGCTATCTATAAGAGAACCTATATATAAGATACTTAGACTAGATTTAGAAGAAGCTTCTATATCTTTTTAGTACGTACGAGCGTTATACCCGGTCTTTCTATAGTTCCTATAGTACTGTTAACCAGGTTGAGCTGGTTCCTTACTACTACTACTACGAGCCTTCTTAGATTGCTAAGGAGCTATAGATGCTTCAGCAGCTCTATACGAAGCTCCCTTACTATACTCTATTATACTACTATACTAGATTCGCTTCTGTTTATATATTTTACACTTTGTTATAACCTCTAATTACTCTTTAAGCTCTGTAATCTAGTAGTTTATAAGAGCGTTTTAATGCAGCATCAATTCAGCTCCTTTTATTAGCTGTAAGAAGCCTTCTTTAGCTTCTTTTAGTAATCATATAAAGGACCTCTATACGAGAGTTAATTGTAACCTAAATTCTTATATGTTACTTAGTATTTTTAACTACTATAGTATTTCTAGTAGAAGTACCTCTAGTAGTATATATAACCGGACTTTAAGGTACTTAAAAACAACCTATATATTAATAGGAACTAGTCTAAATATTTTAAAGGCCTTTTTATAGTTCTTATACGTAAATATATTAAAAAACGCGTCTCTAAAGGCTGGTAGGAAGCCTTCCTTATTAATATAGTAGACGCGTCGGTATACTAAGTCTTATATACGCTAGGAGTACTTTAGCTTTAATAGTAAGAAGTATACTATATTAAGTAGCTATAGGATATATAATAAATGTACTAGTATATAGAAGGTAAGGATCTTTCATATAAGGTAATAATCCTTAAAATTCTGGTTTAGATAGCTCTTATAGCTATTAAGAATGAGTAGCCTATATAACCCTACCTAACGCGTCTTTATATACGCGTTAAAGTACTTTAACTACTTAAGACCAAGCTTATTATTTGTCTATCTATTCTCAGAAACTAAGAGCTTCTAGTTATATAGTATATCTATCTCCTTATATTATACTAAGATATAGACGCGTCTTTTATAGATAATAAATAGTAGGGTTATATATCTAGCAGCGTAGATGCTCTAGATTATTATAATCTACTCTTAATTACCTAGTTAAATAAGTATAGGTCTTATACAGTATTCTAAACCTATAACAACTTTTATAGAGCTAATTATACCTATCTAGAAGCTTATCTTATTAAAGTTATAGATATTATCTTTATAGACACCATACTTAGCTACTATCTCTTATACGAGCTTAAACCACGCGTTAATAACCTCTAGATCTTCTTATAATATCTTCTAATAGTCCTTTACTCGATTGAAAACTGTTTTAAGCTTATTTATACATAATATAAATCGTTTAGACTAGTTCTTATCTATAAGTATCCTACCCCGCGTACGTAATAGTTTATCTACTATATCTACTACCTTATAAAGCTGTGGCGTAAATCCTCGCAAATTAAGGTTAAGAATATATCGTACGATCGTCTACTCTTCAGTTGCTATAAGCTTTATACAATTTGGTTGAGTTTAAGGTTGAAAGATAATTCTATAAAGCCGGTTAGAGAGCTACTAGTATTATACGTTAAAAGCTGCTGCAGCGCATCGCACGCTTTAAAATTGGCCTAAAGTATAGATCTAAAGGGCAAGTTCAATTCTACCTTCTTAATTGGATAGATTAGCTTCGTATTGTTGAGACATAGCGTTGCGTACGGAAAAGTTGCTATACTAAGAAAAAGTGGCCGGCTTAGTAGTATAGCCAGCTTGATAGTGCTTTACGTTAATATTTTAATATTTATATATAGTATATAGTAATAGAGTTAACTATTTAAAGTGCGATTAACTATATATAAATATCTATAATAGTATATAAAAAAACCTTTATAATAATCTTATAGAGGCCTATATTCTTCTAATTAAGCTTTTTTAACAGTCTTTATATACGTATATTTCTAGCGTCTAGCTAGACTAGATTACTAATTTAGTAGTTAGGGGCTAGTACGCGCTTACGGTTAATATACTCTTATTAGAACGCTTATATCTAGGTAAGTTCTTCTCTAATATACTCTATAATATTCTTTATCTTATTAACTAGTCTATTAGCTTTCTAGACTATTAGGGGCTGCTTTAGCAGTTAATAGATTCTTATAGGTAGCTTAAAGCCTATTTAAAGGTACTAGCTAAAATAGACTAGAAATAGAAAGACTTTTATTAATTTAGATACTATATTATTTACTTTAAACTATACTATTAGTAGCTATTTAATCTAGTTATCTTATTTATAGCTAGTATAGGTTTAGAAAACTTATTCTATTACTATATTAGTATTTTCTATTTAGCTATTAGTTTTTAAATAGAAGCTAGTTAATATATATATATTAATTTATAGCTATTTATAGAACTCTTAATAGAAGATAGAGATAAACTATATTCTATAGTTAGATATAATAGTACATAGTAGTTTATAGTAAACCTATATATAATAATAGAATAGTTAGATAATATTAAGAACTTTAATTCTTATATATAGTATTAGGTATCTATATTTACTAAGCTTATTAACTACTACTATAATATTTATATAACCTTCTAATTCTAGTAGATTAGTTATAAAGTTTATAGAAATATTTTAAAACCTTTATTAAGGTATAGGTAATAGTTTTAATAGTCTATAATATTTCTCTTTAAAAGTCTTACTTCTTTAGTATATATAATAATAGCTTATATATTATTATACTAAGTCGAATATCTTTAATTAATAGTACTTATACTAGAGTAGTTCTAAGGTGTTTCCTTAATTAAAATATCTACTAGATAGTAAGTTATAGATAGCTTATAGCAGCTTAAACTTTAACTTATTATAGTCTCGTATTATAAGTTAATTTTAGTAGTATAATTAGTTATTATATTTTTTATAGTTAGCTAGAATTAGAAGTTTAAATTAATAGGCTTCTTCTTTTAGTAGCTTTAAAATATCTTAGATTAGATTATTATTTAAGTATTTTTTATCGATAATTTCTATAATTAATTAGCCTACTTCTATCTATTAGAATAGTTTAGAACGAAGTAATATCTATTAATAATCTTTATAGGCCTCTTCTTATATAAACTTATCTTATAACCTTTAAGTTAAAGTATTAAGCTTCTCTCTAAGTTTTCTAGGTTAGTATATAATACTAAAGTTAAACCTTAATTAATATTCTAATTAATAGACCTATTAGTAGTTTAACTACTTTATTATTATAAAGTTCTATAAGTTTTTATAATTGCTTAGTACTTCTATAGAAAATATTATACCTTTTAATTTAGGCCTCTATTATTTAAAATATTAGATAATTATAAGTAGCTTCTTATTATATATTTTATAGTTACTTTGAGTAGAATTTATATACTTAGAGAAGTAGGTAATAAATCTTAGTTTACTATCAGCGCCTTTCTAAGATAGTATACTAGCTATTATAAAATTAGATACGTTAGTTTCTACTATTATTAGTAGTTTAGGATTAAAATATTAGAAAATTAGTATAGAAATAAAGACATCCTTTAGATAGTTAAAAGAATATTAATAGCTATTATTCTAGTTAAATTAAGTATTCTTCTTAATTAGAGCTACTAAGAAGGAGACTATTTATAAGAAGTTACTAATAAATTATTAGTAGAAGTTTGTAAAGCCTATAAAGGTTTAAATATCTTTTATATTCTTAGAGTATTTCTAGTTAATAATTATCTCTATCTTTTTTAAATTTATATAGATTTCTTCTATAGTAATTATATACCTTAAATAGATTACTTCTAACTAATAGAACTTATACTTATCTATATTAAGCTATAGACTATTTACTTTTAGAGCTTTAAGAACTAGCTAGATATACTATTCATAATCCTTTAAATTCTTACTAAATATTAGAATATTATTAATATAAATAGTATAGAATATATTAAAATATAGTTTTAGTATATTATTTATAAAGTACTAGAATATACTTAAAGTATTAATTAGACTAAAGGGTATTACTAGGTATTTAAATAGGCTATAGTATATATAAAAGATAGTTTTCTATTTATCTTCCTTAATAATTCTTACCTTATTAAATATAGTAATAATATTAAATTTTATATAGTACTTAGTCTTATTAAATTAGATTAATATTTTTTAGATTAGTAGAATTGGGTATTAATTCTTAATAGTAATAGTATTTAGGGCTCAATAATCTATATAGAATTAGAAACTACCTCTAAATTTTTTTATAAAGATTATAGGTATAGCTATTAATAATAAGCTTACTCTAATAAATCTCTTAGATAAGTTCTTATTAAGGTACTTTCTTAGTACCTTTAACTTATTCTAGAATATTTTATAGAGTAGATTAAAGTTAGTTTACTTACTATTTTCTAGTTTAATCTTATAATTATATAGTTATTATTTAAGTAGTTTATTTATATTCTTATATAAGAAGATAGATAATAGGTTATAGTATTCTTTAAGTACTTTAGTAATAGGGTTAGTATATACCTTTAGAGCTAGAGTTTTATTAATATTAACTATTAATATATCGAAGATTTTATAGTTAAATTACTGGAAAAGTTGAACTAGTAGTATAGTACTTATATAATATATATCTAGTTATAATATAAACTTTAGGTATTTAGGCTTAAATAGATCCTTTTAACTATAATCTTTATCTAAGATTAAGTTAGTTTTAGTTTTAAATTCTTTTAACTAATATAATATTTTAAGTAACTAGTAATTATATTAGATATAACTTAATAAATAGAGTTTTAAATAGTACTATCTAGGCGTTAAGCTATAAAAGAGTTATAAATTAGTTACTTTAAAATCTCCTTTTATATTAGATTTAGATAGTTTATAGTCGTTAATAACTATTTAAATAGCCTATTAGTAGATAGTAGTATTAGTAGATTATAAGTATTAAGTTAGATATTAGTTAGTAGTAAAGACTAGCTATTTATTCTTATAGTCTAGGTTTATATAATATTTATATATCTATAGCTATTTTAGAATTAACTAGTATTTTTCTAGTATAATTATATAAAAATATACTATTTCTAAATAGTTTAGATATTAGAGAATTAGAGTAACTAAATAGAAGATAGTTTTCTTATAAAGGAATTTTCTATTAAAGCTAGTTAAATATATATTAAATAGGAGTTATATAACAGCGTAGGTAAGATAATAGGTCTAAATACGGTACGAATCTACTTAGAGGTATATAAGAGTGCGTAGGGGTTTAGGGACCTAGGAATTCTATTAACACCTATAAGCCTTATATAAAAGGATATAGAAGAACTATTAAGCTACTTATAAGGGAGTATACAACTATAAATAGATGGGAAAAGGGGCGGAGCTAGGGGTAGGATAAGATAAGTAAAAAGCTTTAGGATAAGATTATATATAAAGCTTTTCGTGGAACAATTTCTTCGTATTATTATACTACCCCCCTCCTTATAAGCTGATAGTTCCTATCTACGCTGGTTTAGGAGAGAATCGGGGCTATTATAGATAGGTTCTAGTATAAAGAAATTTCTTCGAAGAGGTATTTATTAGTAAGAGCTAATACGTATAGTTACCTATAGAGATACGTTTATATATTAACGTAATATTAAATAAGGTTTTTTTTACGGTAAGTATGATTAACCTATATATTAGCTAGTAACTACTATTATAACGGTTTATTAATATTGCAATTTCGTCGTATATAGCAACGAGCGTTTACTAGTCTTAGTATATTACTAGGTTCCTGTTAACTAAGCTTCCTTAACTAAATAACAACTTCTACTCTATATATATTATTATACGTTCCTAGAACTATTAATTATTAAAGTATTACTAACGCCTTATAGAAAAAAATTAATTAATATACTACTCTACCCACCTTCTAAAGCTTTTTTAAAGGTCTTCTAGATTATCTACCTTTAGACTATATATACGCTTACCTACGGGCGGTATATAATATTTATCTTTTAGTCTCTAAGATTAAAAAAATACAAGTATTATACCTTATAAAATAAAAAGTATAACCCTATATAAATTATATCTAATATTAGTAGGGTACTTACTATTAATATACTTATAGATCCCCTTCTACTATAAGATGAAGTTTCTAGTCCTCTAGAGCCATTTTAAACTATAGGCGGCTGCCTAATACGTAGGGGATAAGAAGGATAAAAAGGTAGCTTTTAAGGCTGTTTTAGAGTCTACTTATAGCTTAGTACTTATAGCTTAGATTATAAAGAGTTAGAAAGCTAGCCTTTTTAAAGCTAGTATCTAGTATCTAGGTAGCTTTATTCTACTAGGGTACTAAATTACTCCGTCGGGTTTCGGCCTTGAAAGCTTTAGTATCTAGCTTTTAAGCTAATATTATAGTACTCTCGGGCGGCTAAGGATAAGATAGAGGAGGTTTAAGGGGAGTCTAGAGGGAAGAAAGAGAAAGGAGGGTAGAAGAGGAGAAGACTAGAGAGGTATCTAATAGCCTACTATTAGATCCTCCAAATTCTATAGAGGAGTAATTTCGAGCCTATAATTTAATTTTTTAATCTACTACTTAACTCTTATATATTATTATCTACTAGATAATTTATATTTTCTATACTATTCTTATATATTTTAATCTATTTAGTTAGAGTTTTTAGGAGTTCTAGCTAATTCAGATACTTATTATAAAAAGCTTTTAGCTTATAAGGCGAACCTATAAAATTTAAGACTTTATACTAGACCGGGTTAAAATTATATCTTACCTATTTTATACAGTATTTAAAGGTCTTATAATATAGCTTACTAGCTAGTATTTCCTTAACCTTCTACTCTTCTACTCCTTTAATAGCGATAGTAGGTAGTTTTAGAATTTCTTATCCTAATAGAAGGTCCTAGGGGTTTTTATACAGTAGGTTTAGTACGAAAATATTATATATTCTCGACCTTAGGGGTAGCTATAGATAGTACGAGTTTTTAACCTATTCTAGTACTTTAAAAGAACCCTCCTATTAATTAGATAGCTTTTAGCTTAGTCTCTAAATTATAAGGTTCTTAGTATTTAGGTAGACTATATTACTAATCTACTAATAAATTAGTTACTAGTAATAGTTAATAATAGATTATATACGATTTTAAGTCTTTTTAATATTAGCTTTTACAGTTTCCCAGGCTATATTATTATAAATATAGAACGCTAAGAGGTACTATTTCTATAGCTAGGGTTTAATCTAATATTAGCTACTATATAGGTTAACTCGGACGAGGACTAATAAGGTAATAACAGGAAGAGGTATATTAGGAACCAATTATTAAATAGTAAATAGTAGGACTGTAGGAACTAGAGAGATAATTAGCTAGATAATAATATATAGTACAATCTATATATATAATAATAGTAGAAGTATTAAGTATAACAGGGTAGACCTGATAGACCTAACAGACCTAATAAGCTAGGCTTAGTAGTCGTAGACCTAACTATATAAGACGGAGGATTTTCTTAGAAGATTAAGTTCTATATAGTTATTCTCGTAGATTTATCTCGTTACTATATTAGACTTCTAAGAATATATTCGTTATATTTAAAGAACTAGGCAATTCTACTACTCTCTCTTTACTAAAGCTACTACCTCTAATCAACCTAATATAAATAAAGCTCCGGCGTATATACAACTGTAATAGTAGTTATTATATATATTAGTAGTATATAGGTTAGTAATATAATAACTACCTAATATTAAGAGAATAGAAACTATCTAAAGATGTCTACCGCATCGTAAAGTTAAGTTATAATAACCTAAAGGCTATAAGCCCTAGAAGAAGCTATAATATAAAAAGTATAAGAATAGAAGACCTATATTATATAGATATAATATAAGCTAGCTATAGCTAGAACCAATCTAGCTAAAGCTAAATAGTAAGTATAAGCTAAAATAGCTTTACTAAGGAAGTTTAACGGTAAGAAAGAATATATTAACCCTTTTCTTATATTAATAGAGCTATACTTCAGATTTAATAGTACAACCTTTTTCCTAGATAAGGATAAGATCTTAGCTATAATAATAAATATAGAAGAGATACTACTAGTATAAGCCGAACTATTTATAGCCGATTGGCTAGAGAATAGAGGTAATATAAAGAAGACTAGAGAATCTATAAACGAACTCTTTAAGAGCTGGGAAGGATTTAAGAATAAGGTCCGAAATATCTTCGGAGAAGTAGACGTAGAATAGAAAGTATAAAAGAAACTACTAAAGCTAACCTAGACTAAAAGAATAATAGATTATACTATAGAATTCTAAAGACTTAGTACTAGACTGGGATAGAACGATAGTATATTAACAGGAATCTTCTATAAAGGGCTTAAGGATAAGGTTAAAGATAACCTAGCTAGAGAAGAAAGGCTAATAGAGCTATTAGAAATAATCGAATTAGCGGTTAGGATTAACAACCGTTAATACAAGTAGGAAATAGAGAAATAATCTCAGCCGTAAACATTCGTGTTAACTAAGAAGGAAAGTAAGATAGTACTATAAGATAGTAATCTAATAGTCCTTAGAAAAGTCGAAAAGGATAAGAGAAAGAACTACCAATAATTAAGGATAAGCAATCTTAAGAAAGAAAGGCTTAAGAAGGGAGCGTACCTTCTATATAGATAAAAAGGGTACTATATAAAAGAATATCTAAATAAGAAGAAGAAAGCCTAAATAATAACTGCGTAACCTATTAATAGATACTAATAACTAACGCGGTACTAGATATATTATATAGATAATAGATATAGAACGTACTGTTTAGTAAAAAAAGGAAGCAATTATTAGCTATAGCTAAGAAGGGTAGTAGTAGTTATTAGATATATAGAATACCCGCTAGGTATTCTAAGGCTTAATAGTATATTAATTCTAGAAAGAATAAAGTAGAAGAAGTACTAGATCTATAATAAGATATATTAGGTGCAACTATACCCCTAGGAATATTAGAACGTACCGTTCGAAAAAGTAATATTCCGAGACAACCAGAATATATTAGAAGCTGCAGTAAAGTTAGTAGGAAAAATTACAGATGAGGAAATATTCGAGTATATATAGGAGATGTACTAGAGCTACCCTATAGAATAGGTAAAAGGTAAAAAAGGAAAATATATACTACTCTATAAGAATAGCTGCGAAAAAGATTAGGCTAGCTATTACTAGAACAATTACTTAACATATAAGAGTATTAAAATAAAGCTAAGAGTATAGTTAAGAATAGATATATAATTATTACTAAGAATTTTACTATCTTAAAATAAAATAGAAGATTATATAGAAAACAGGTACTATTAGATTTATAGAAGTCTAATTTACCTTAAAATAGAGTATCTATACCGGCTTAGTAAAATCGTTGTAGAAGCCGAAGAGCTAAGAAAAGTAGTCTTAGAGGTAAGGGAGATATAGAGAAATATTAGAGAACGACTTAATATTATAGCTTGTAAGATAACGGGAGTAAGTATATTTAAGGAAGAGAAATATTCTAAAGATAATATATATTTAGAAGAATATAAAGCTTTAAGCTAGAAATAATATATAGTTAAATACTAACACTACTAAGAAGTATTTAGAGTACTTAAATAGTAAGGATTAGATAAAGATTACTAACTAATTAAATAGTAATAGTATTTCTTAAAATAGAAGTATAAGATATATAGTAAATAGGTAAAGGCTGCTTACGCCTAAGAACTATAGATAAGGTATAATATAGATAGATGTTTATTATATAGAGAAGAGAAGGAGAAGGTAGGGTTTTTTCTATCTTAGCTAAAAAACTAAGTAGCCCCTAAATTAATAGCTATACTAAGAAACTAGGTAGGAAAACTATTAGAAGGGTTACTAGTATAGTACTTTTATATATAGTACTTTAAGTAGAGTTTAACAGGAGGAAGCTTAAAGTACTACTTAATAGTAGAGTTTTAGACACGTTTATATCGGCGTAATAGGTTTATAAGAATAATATAGAGTAGAGGGAAAAAGTAGTACCTTATATAATATATCTAGTAGACGATAAGCTAATAGACTATAGTAAAAGAGTTATACTAATAGAAACTAAGAAGCAAGCGTTTAATATTATAGGATATACCGATATAAGGAGTATTAATATTATAAACCTAGGAAAATTTAATATATTACTAGATATAAACTAGCTAGCTAAATATAATTCTAGAGTAGATTAGTAGTAAAAGATAGTTAATAGGCTATAGAGCCGATCTAAGATAGAATAGGTAGTAGAATAGTATAGAGTAAAGCGTCCCTCAGGTCTATAGTTAATATAGAGAGTATTAGTAGCTATAATAGCTAGACATCTTAAGAAGATAAAATAGACGCTAGGTATTATCGTAGTTTAAAAAGTATATAAGAAACTATAGGACAATAGTATACTTTAAGAAATCTAAGAGGATTATAGCAAATTTATAGGGCTATATAAAGAAGTAGAAAACGGAGGATTATCTAAATATAAGAAATACGACTATAAGATTATTATTAAGAATAAAAAAGAACTAAAATCTAGTCTAATATACAACTTAAACCGAGAATAAAGAGAAGAACTTAGGAAGTATATCTAAAAGAATTTGATAAGAGGGTATATATAACTAAGCTAGAGTAAAATAGTATTACTAATACTATTCGTACCTAAGAAGAATAGTAAATTAAGGTTATATATAAACTATAAGCAACTAAATAATATAACTAAGAAAAATAGATACCTATTATCTAGGATAATAGAACTTATAAGTTAACTATAAGGAGCTAAGTAGTTTATAAAGTTTGATATAAGAGAAGGATACTACCAAATTTAGATAAAGGAGGGCTATAAATAGAAAATAGTATTTAAGATAAGAGAAGGTCTTTTTAAATATCTAGTAATATTATTTAGACTTATAAATATACTAGTAACCTTTTAAACGGTTATAAATAATGTATTAAGAGAATATTTAGATATATTTATAATAGTATATCTAAATAATATTCTAGTCTATATAGATAGATTACTAAGAGAGTATAAGGAATATATTAGAAAAATGTTAGCAAAATTATAGAAGTATAAGTTACTTATAACTCTAGAGAAATACGAGTTTTATAAGATAGAAATAAGGTTTCTAGGATTTCAGATATTTAGAGATGGTATTAAAATAGAAAAAGAAAAGGTTAAAACGATACTAGAATAGCTAGTATCTACTTTAGTTAAATAAGTCTAGTCGTTCTTAGGCTTCGCGAATTTCTATAGAAAATTTATAAGCGGGTACTCTAGAGTAGTAGTACCTTTAATAGAGATTACTAAGAAAGAAAAAGAGTTTAAATAGTAGGAAGCGTAGTAAAAAGCCTTTGAAAAACTAAAAGCCTACTTTACCTTAGTATTAATACTAAGAATGCTAGACCTAGAGAAATAATTCTAAGTAGAAACTAATACTTTAGATAAAATAATAAGCGCTTACTTAAGCTAGTAAAATAAAGATAGAAAGTAGAGGCCACGAGCCTACTTTTCGAGAAAAATAAAACTAGAAGAACTCAACTATAATATATATAATAAGGAACTATTAGTAATAGTTAAAGTGTTAAAAGAATAGCGAGTATATTTAGTAGGAACTAAATACCTATTTAAAATTTAAATAGACTATAAGAACCTTATATATTTTATAATAATAAAGAAACTTATAGAAAAGTAAATATAGTAGGCAGAATAACTAGTAGACTATAACTTTAAGATAACGTACTGGAAAGGGTTAGAAAATATAGTTATAGACGTACTAAGTTGTAGAGCCGACTATATAACTAAGGAAAAGTATAAAAGAGATACAATCCTAAAATAGAAATTAGATAAATCTCTTATATATAACTACCTACAGGTCGCCTAAGTTATAAAACTAGTTATACTAGAGTAAACTTAGTAGTAAAAGCTAAGAGATATATAGATAGTAGAGTAATATCTAATAAGTAGCTAAGAAGTAAAAGTAATTAAAAATACAACTTAGAAACAACTATATATATATTTATATATATATTAGTAGATAATAAAAGAATAATATAAATCGCTAGAATAGAGATATTTAGAAGTAATAGAAATAGAGTAAAAGCTAAAGAAGAGCTTTATTCTTACTAACGCGAGAAGAGAAAAATAAAATATACTCTATAAGTATTTAGAATATAGAAAGAATAAGGCTGTAAGATATAAGCTTTATAGATTCTTATAGTTATTAGAAGCACCTAAAGGATTATAACAATAGATTACAATTGATTTTATAACTAAGTTACTAGAGTTAATAGAACTAAAATTAGAAAGAAGATATAATATAATTATAAATATAGTAGATCGACTAATAAAGTATACGTACTTTAGACTAGTATTAGAAATAATAATAGTACCTAAACTAGCGTATAAGCTATTATATATAGTATTCGCGGAATATAGAGTTCTAAGGTATATTATCTTAGATAGAGATAAATTGTTTACATCTAAATACTAGTAGGGATAGATAGAAAGGATAGAAATCTAATAAAGAATATTAACTAGCTTCTATCTATAGTTAGACGGTTAGATAGAATAAGTTAACTAGAATCTAGAAATATATTTAAGGATGTATATTAATAAATAATAAAATAATTAGGTCGAATTATTACCTATAATATAGATAGCCTATAATAGAACAACCTAGAGTATTATAAAGACTATACCCTTTAAAGCTAACTATAAATGAAAAGCTGTTATATATAGAAAATAGAACGAGAAAGAATCTCCAGTTCTACTAGTAGACTAGAAAGCTAAGAAAATAAAGGAAATCTATAATTAACTTAGGGAAAAGATTTAGTTAGGAAATCTTAGAATAGTAGAATAGGCTAATAAGTTAAGGATTAAGAGACTAACCCTTAAGAAGAGGGGTAAAATTTTCCTGTTAACAAAAAATTTGAAGATTAAGAAACCTATAAAAAAGCTAGATTATAAGAAAATAGAACTATTCCTAATTAAAGAATAGGTCGGACCTATAAATTTTAAACTAAGGCTACTAAGTAATATAAAGATACACCTAGTATTTTATAAGTTAAAACTAGAACTAGTACTAGATAATATACTACTATAAGAAACTATCGATATAGAACTAGAATAGAAATATAAAGTAGAATATATACTAGTAAAAAAGCGGTTTAAACGTTAGTAGAATCTAGTAAAGTAGGAAGAATATCTATAGGAGGAAAGTTCGTTAGAACTAGTATAGAATCTAACTAACTATACTATAAAGCTAAAGGAGTTTTACTAGAAGGCTAGAATAATAGGTTATTAAGTAAAGCCTAGTTAGGAAGTAATAGTAGTAGTAATATAAAAGGAGCCTCTTATATAGGACTTAGAACGGTAGTAAAGGGCGCTTTAGACTCGGCGGACCTCCTCTCTTCCTCCTCTAACTTCTCTTACTCTTCTATCGACTTTACCTCTCGTTTCCTAAGATCTAGACTATACTCCTCTAGAGAATAGATACGCTTCTCAGTATACTCTAGGCGAGAAAGAACTATCTAATAGCAACGAGTAGATTCCTTAAGATAATAAATCTTCTCTTTCTTAGTAGCTACGAAATCTCGATAGATAGAAGTAGACTTCTTATAAGCCTTTAATATATTCGCTAGAAAACGGCGAAGGGTACCTTTAGTTAAGGAAAGATTACAGGATAGACCCTAAGAAAGATACTCTCTATATATAGAAGAAAGAATAGTATTACTATAATAGTTGCGGTTCGTAGACTAATAGTTTAAATAATAGTAAGAAGGATCTATTATAACGCCTAATAAAAGAATTAAGTAACTAGTATAATAGTTATAGGTAGAGGTGTTTTCGCGTTAAACCTTTAGTATAGTAGAGAAGAAAAAGAAAGAAGAATAGAGCTATACTTACGAGCTAAATAGAACCAACCGGGGTGTATAAAATACCAACCCTAGAACGGAAAAATATAGATATAGTACTATAGTATACCTATATAGAATATATTAGAAGTTAGAATAAGCTGTTAAAAATAGTAGAATACTATACTTAAATAGAATAGGTAAAATAATAGATTAAAGAGCTTTAAGATAAACTTATAGAAGAGGGAGCGGGTATTATAAATATAGAATACTAAGAGGTACTACTTCTATAGTTAGGACTTAATCTAATATTAACTGCTATATAAGTTAACTTAAATAAGAATTAATAAGGTAATAATAGGTAGAAGTATATTAGGGACTAATTATTAGATAGTAAATAGTAGGACTATAGAAACTAGGGAGATAATTAGCTAGATAATAAGGTATAGTATAACCTATATATATAATAATAGTAGAAGTATTAGGTATAGTAGAGTAGACCTAATAGACCTAATAGACCTAATAAGCTAGACTTAGTAGTTGTAGACTTAACTATATAAGATAAAAGATTTTTTTAGAAGATTAAATCTTATATAGTTATTCTTATAGATTTATTTTATTACTATATTAGACTTCTAAGAATATATTTATTATATTTAAAGAACTAGGTAATCCTACTACTCTCTCTTTACTAAAGCTACTACCTCTAACTAATCTAATATAAATAAGATTCTAATATATATACGACTGCAACGGCGGTTATTATATATACTAGTAGTATATAGGTTAGTAATATATATATATACAAGTTACTAGAATTAAAATATTCTTATAATTTAATTTATCTATTATAGTAATAGGATTAATAGAATATTTTTAATTCTAACTCTAATAGGGCTTAAATTTATATAGAATCTAATATAGAGATATTCTAATAGTTATATAGAATAATATACCTTATAAGCAAGCGGCCTATATAAGGAAGCAGTCTACTCTATTAACTTTTTCAACCTTTATATATATATAGCTTAACAACTAAGTAATATAATAGCAATTTACAACTTACGCGATTATTCTATAGAAACCTTTATATTCTTCTAGTATATACGAGAATTATATTTAGTTTTACTACAGCAGCTATAGCGCGCTTTATACTATCTACTCGTATCTAATTGCACCCTAAATTAGCGTATTATAGCCTAAGTTTCCTCCTTATCATCCTTTTTAGCAATAATAATCTCTCCTTATACTTTTATTAGGGTCCCTTATACTTGAATCTGCCTTTTTTTCCGCTGTTTCCGTTTTATTACTACTTTATTTACTTCTTAAAGGCTGACAATTTTATCGCGTATTAACCCGATCTAATATATTACTTTTATAGAGCCTTTCTTAAGCTGATTTAGCTTCTTAATAATAGAAGCTAGTAAAGAACTTATATCCCTTTAAATCCGATTATAAATTAATATTAATTAAGCTTCTAGCTCGTATATATTACTTAGTATTTTTACTTCTTATAGGGTATTATTTTATACTAGCGGTGTTAGCATACGAAGCTTTATATTAAGTTTTAAAAGTACTGCTTCTAGATTAAATAGGACTAGACCAGCTCCTTAAAAGTTTATATAGATATTATCCTTTATAATTAATATATTAAAAGCAGCTTTAAAAACTAGAAAGAATTTAAATTTTATAATATAGTTAATATAATTACGTATTAAGACTAAGATCTAATTTCTATATATACGCTTTAATAGTAAGAAGTAGCCTATATTTAATAGCTGTAATAGGTGTAATAAATAAGCTAGTATATAGAGTAGAATAATACTCTATTCCTTATAGAGTTTCTAGAAATTAAGTAAGTTATAGCTATTATAGCTATTAAAGATTAGTAGTTAATATACGTCTATTATATAATATCTTATATACTTATAAAAGTACTTTAACTATTTAATACCGAGTTTATTTATTGTCCAACTGTTCTTACTAACTATAATAGTCTAGTTCTTAGATATATCATCGCCTTCGTACTAGGTAGAGAGATAGTAGTAGCTAGTAATAATAATAAAAGGTAGGAGCGTCTAGTTAGTAGTATTAATCCCCTAAATTACTAAAATCCATTTATAATTACCTAATTAAATTACCTTTAGTTAATTATATCTTTTTATACCTATAACAACTAGTTATAATAAGATAATATCTATTTAAAAGCTAGATTTATTAAAGTTGTATATATTCTCGTTTATAATACTATACTTCTTTTTAGTACGCTATATAAGTTTAAACCAGCTTTTAATTACTTTAGAATTTTCGCATAGAGTTCTCTAGCAATTATAAGACTAATTTAGGCGTATCTTAAGCTTAGAAGTATATCTAATAAAGTTCCTAGGCTAATATATACTAATCTAGTCTATACTATATTTAGTAAGTAAGCTATTAGCTATATCTTATATAGTAGCTAAAGTAGGTGTAAATCCTCGCAAATCTAGGTTAAATATATATTAAATAATAACCTCCTCTTTAGGTTTTATTAGTCTCTTTAAGTTAGGCTTATAATTACGCTGTAAGTAGATTCTAATATATTATTAGTATATAGTCGTTTAAATCGTATTAAATATTAAAGTAGCGTATCTTTTACTATTTATTTAGTCTCTTTTAGTAGCTAAAAGAGCTAAGTTTACTTAATTCTCGTTTTAGGCTATATTCTTATTATTTTATTATTATATTATTGCTAAAAGCTTAAGTGTCGCATTTTAGTAATTATAATAGCGTAGGTAAGATAATAGGTCTAAATACAATACGAATCTACTTAGAGGTATATAGGAGTATATAGGGGTTTAGGGACCTAAGAATTTTATTAACACCTATAGGCCTTATATAAAAGGATATAGAAGAACTACTAAGCTACTTATAAGGGAGTATACAACTATATACGGAAGGGAAAAGGGGTAGAACTGGGGGTAGGATAAGATAAGCGAAAAGCTTTGAGATAAGGTTATATATAAAGCTTTTCGTGGAACGATTTCTTTGTATTATTATACTACCCCCCTTCTTATAGGCTAATAGTCCCTATCTACGCTAGTTTAAAAGGGAATTGGGGCTATTACAGATAGGTTCTAGTATAAAGAAATTTCTTCGAAGAGGTATTTACTAGTAAGAGCTAATACGCGTAGTTACCTATAGAGATATATTTATTAACGTAATATTAAGTAAGGTTTTTACAGTAAGTATAATTAACCTATATATTAGCTGGTAACTACTATTATAACAGTTTATTAATATTGCAATTTCGTCGCATATAGTAACAAGCGTTTACTAGCCTTAGTATATTACTAGATTGCTGTTAACTAAGCTTTCTTAACTAAACAATAACTTCTACTCTATACGTATTGTTGCGCGTCCCTAGTATCGTTAATTATTAAAGTATTACTAACGCCTTATAGAAAAAATTAATTAATATACTACTCCGCCTACCTTTTAGAACTTCTTTAAAAGCCGTTTAAATTATCTACCTTTAAGCTACGCGTGCGCTCGCCCGCGAGTAGTATATAATATTTATCTTTCAGTCCTTAAGATTAAAAAAATACGAGTATTACACCTTATAAAATAAAAAGTACAACCCTATACGAATCGTATCTAATACTAGTAGGGTACTTACTACTAACGTACTTATAGATCCTCTCCTATTATAAGGAGAAGTTTCTAGTCCTCTGGGGCCATCTTGAACTATAAGTAGCAGCCCGATATATAGGGGATAAGGAGGATAAAAAGGTAGCCTTTGAGGCTATTTTAGAGTCTACTTACAGCCTGGTGCTTATAGCCTAGGTTGTAAGAAGTTAGGAAGATAGTTTTCTTACAGCTAGTATCTAGGTGGTTTTATTCTACTAGAGTACTAAGTTACTCTATCAGGTTTCAGCCTTAAAGACTCTAGTATCTAGCTTTTAAGCTAATATCACGGCGCTCTCAGGCGGCTAAAGATAAGGTAGAGAAGGTTTAAGGGGAGTCTAGAGGGAAGGAAGGGGAAGGAGGGTAGAAGAGGAGAGGACTAGAAAGGTATCCGATAGTCTACTATTAGACCCTCTAGATTCTATAGAAGAGTAATTTCGGGCCTATACTTTAGTTTTTAAAATCTACTATTTAACTCTTATATATTATTATCTACTAGATAATCTATATTCTCTATACTATTCTTATATATCTTAATCTATTTAGTTAGGGTCTTTAAGGGTCTTAGCTAATTCGAATACTTATTATAAAAAGCTTTTAGCTTATAAAGCGAACCTATAAAATTTAAGGCTTTATACTAGACCGGGTTAGAATTATATCCTACCCATTTTATATAGTATTTAAGGGTCTTATAATATAGCTTACTAGCTAGTATTTCCTTAACCTCCTACTCTTCTACCCCCTTAATAGTAATAGCAGGTGGTTTTAGAGCTTCTTACCCTAGTAGAAGATTCTAGGGGTTTTTATACAGTAGGTTTAGTACGAAGATATTATATATTTTTAACTCTAGGGGTAGTTATAGATAGTATAAGTTTCTAACCTATTCTAGTACTTTAAAAGAGCCCTCCTATTAATCGGATAGCTTTCGGCTCAATTTCTAGACTATAAGGTTCTTAGTATTTAGATAGACTATATTACTAATCTACTAATTAATCGGTTACTAGTAATAGTTAATAATAGATCGTATACGATCCTGAGCCTTTTTAATATTAGCCTTTATAGTTTCTTAGGCTATATATATATAAGTTACTAGAGCTAAAACGTTCTTATAATTTAATTTATCTATTGCAGTAATAGAATTAATAGAATATTTCTAATCCCAACTCTAATAGAGTTTAAATCTATATAGAATCTAATACAGGGATATTCTAATAGTTATATAGGGTAGAGTTACTTATACTTAGTCGATTATAGGTAATAGAAAACTCTAGTTATTCTAGTAGAAAGATATAAAAGAGCGCAGTCTCTAATTAATATACTTATTTATAATCTCTATCTATCTATTAGTCTCTTTATAATAAATAGTAGATAGTTTAATCTTTACGCCTAAAATATAGTAGAATTCGGACTAGAAACTAGATATAAATTAAGGTCCTTAGTCTAAAATAATAGTTTTAGGTATATAGCTAAAGTAGTATACCTATTAAATAAATAATTCGGCTATTCTCTATACGTTAATTATATAATAGTAGGAAATAGATAACGTACAGTATAAGCGAGCTGATTACCCAAGCGAGCTGATTATAATGCTAAGACTATACTAAAATCGCGACTACTTTTCGCAAAATATTATACTTTCTTACATTCTATCGTACTATATAGTATAGTAGCCTATTCTTCTATATCTATAGCATCATTTTTACACGTCCGCGAGTTATACCTAGCCTCGCTGTACTACCTATAGTACCTTTAAGTCGGCTAGTCTCTATTAACACGCGCCTTCTTCCTACCCTTCTTCCTATTAGTACAAGTACTAAAATCTTTTAGAGCAGTTAATTAAGCGCCTTCTTCAATTATTAGGTTACCTTCCTTCTATACACGCTTTCTTTTATACGATTAACGTTATATAGCGGCCTTATTAGCTGCTTAAAGCTTAGTAACCTAAGCGCGCAATAGTACGTTTTTATATATTATATATGCAGTACTCTTTATAAACTATTTAAACGCCTCTACTATTAAAGTAGACGAGCTATCTAAGTACTTTTAAACTCTTAATTAAATGTACGTAGATTAAGACCTAAATTTAATAGAATTACTTAGTGTTTTTAACTCTTAAGGGGTATCTTTAACTATAGGGGGTATTAGCATATATAGTTAAACTTCGAGCTTTGATAGTACTATATCTAAGTTAAATAGAACTAGACTAGCGCCTTAAAAGCTACTTAAGATATTACTCTTTATAATTGCTGCGTTAAAAGCTGCTTTAAAGTAGGGTAAGAACTCGATTTTCGTAATATGGTTGATATGACCGTATATTAGCTGCTCGACTTAGCGCCCGTACATAGTCTTTAAAGGTAAGAAATAACCTATATCTAGTAGCTGTAGTAGGTATAACGAATATAGAGGTATATAGAAAGTAATAATATTCTTTTCCTTACAGAGCTGCCTGAATTTAAGCGAGTTATAGCTCTTATAGCTGTTAAGAATTAGCAATTAATACGTACTAATAGTACAATCCTTTATATACGTGTTAAAGTACTTTAACTACTTAATACTAATATTATTTATCGTCTAGCCGTTATTAGTAACCTATATAGCCCAGGTTAGTAGAATATTATCTTCTTTATACTATATAGAGAGGTGGTAGATGCCTGTAAAGATAATAAAAAGTAGTATTACCTATCCTATCGTGTTAATACCCTAGATAACTATAGTCTACTTACAATTACCTAGCTGGAGCTGCTTTAGTTAATTCCGTCGCTTAGAACTAGTAACTACTACTCCTATTAATATTACGCCTATTATAAAGTTTAATTTGTTAAAGTTGTATATATTTTTATTAATAATACTATACTTAGCCTTTATATTCTATATAAGGTAGAACCAGCCTCTTATAATCTTAAGATCCTTATATTTAGCTTTTAAATAG
>ML986829.1:6536-59461 GCA_010094045.1 Lojkania enalia
TTAGAGGGCTATATAATCCGATTTTTATCCGTATCTAGCTGGAGTTGAAAATAATATAACTATTTAATACTAATAATATAATCCTAAGTACCTAGATCTATAATAATAAATAGGTAGTTTTAGATAGTTCTCCTATTAATTTATAGGTATAAGTAGATATACTAATTAACTAAGGTTTAGATTCGGTCCTAAAAACCTTTAATAGTAATTTTAAAGAGTAAGCACTATATTAATATATATAGAGCTTAGAAGAGTAATCTAGCTATTATAGAATTAAGAAATAGGAAGCCTTAGGCGTTTATATTAATAAGGGCGTTTAGTTATATACTAACGCCTTTTAAATATAAAATAGTAGGGATTTAGAAGTACTTTCCTCTAAATAAATACAATAAATTAATATTTAATAAATTATACTTATTTAAGCCTAAGATAGAGAGTTTTTCTAGATATCTCTATTTCCTATCTAAGAACTATCTAGGTGGTACTTATTTACGTCTAGAAACTTTTCTTCCTTAATTTTCTCTTATTTAACCTTTATCTCTTATATTTTAAAGACTATATATTTATTCGCGAAGTATTCTAGTTTACTATAATTATAGTAATTACCTAGAGTTATATACCTTTTAGGTATAAGAGTCTTACTAGGTTATTAGGGAGCGATTATAGTAGAATAAGGTATTAATACTAGAGTAGATTAGAGTAGTATTAGATTATAGGTTACTTTAAATAAACTCTTAGAAATCTTCTAGTACTAATTTAAATTTACTTTAGCTGTAACCTATAGGCTGATAGTTCGTTCTAGAAGGCTAAGAATACTTCTTCTTTCTATATTATAGGCTGTTAAGTAGGCGACTATAATATTAAAGGAGCTTTTCTATATAAGTTTAAAGCTAAAGTTTAGTATTTTTAAGCTAGGGAGAATCTTATCTTATAGATAGAAAAACTACTTAGATTGGGATACGGATCCCCTAATAGTTATACTAATAAAACGAGCTTTAAAAGTTGGGAACACTTCTCTCTTATTTATTCTTAAGACCTAAAACGCCTATTATACCTCTATCTCTTTATTATCTATAATAAAATATAATTATAGAAGCGAAATTATTTCTTTAATATTCTTAAACCGATACTAGTCTAATTTAGCTAGGTATTTTAGCTCTAAATACCCTTTTACAGTATTAGAGGTATATTTCTATACTAATACTATACGTATATACTCTATTAGATAGTAATCTATATTAATCTTAAATTAGTCTAGAATTAAGGCTCGCTATTATTTAAATATAAGTTTACTACTATCTATAAGGCTTTTAATCTTAGGTGTACGTTTAGTAAGGTAGGCTTAAGAGGGCTTAAGGGTAGCTGAGAGGTTTCTTACTAGGAGAGTTATAAAAGTTTCCTAGTATATTATCAGTTCTAATTCGGTAGTTTATAGAGGTTAATTAGAACTAATAGTTCTCTATTATATTAAGTATATAATCTCCTCCTATAAAATTGTAATTTATTCCTTAAGGGTTAGTTTACTCTAATTTCCCTCCGAATTAGATAGGTTCTTTATTATAGACCCTATAGAGAGGGGTCCACCTATTATAGGGCCCCCTATAAAAGGTAACAGTTATTCTATACGCGTAGATAGAAGCTTACTCTTACTATAACTTATACGTATATCGGTTCTAGTATAGGAATTAGAAGGTAAATTATAGTTAGATATTAGCAGTTACCTCTAATTCTAATAGATTATTAGTAGTCTTTAAGTTTCTACTTAGGTATACTCTATACGGCTTTTCTAAAGTTAATTCTAATTATAGGAGATAGAAAGTTCTAAATTTAGAGGCTTTAGTTAATAAGAGGTTTTTAAGATCCTATCTAGATAACTAAATAATTTAATATAATAGTATATAAGTATTATAATCTAAACTAAATCGGGTGTATTTTAGACTTAGATATAGTTAAATAAACAATCGATATAATATTATTAAAGAGGCTGTTACTAGTAGTATTAAGTTCTTCTATATAATATAATAGTATAGGTAAGATAATAGGTCCGAATATAGTACGAATCTATTTAGAGGTATATAGAAGTATATAGAGGATTAGAGACCTAGGAATTTTATTAACACCTATAGGCCTTATACGAAAGGATATAGAAGAACTACTAAGCTACTTATAAAGGAGTGTACAACTATATATAGAAGGGAAAAGAGGTAGAACTAGGGGTAGAATAAGATAAGTAAAAAGCTTTAGAATAAGGTTGTATATAAAGCTTTTCGTAGAACGATTTCTTTATATTATTACAATTTCTATATAGTTGTAGGCCGCCTTAGTTATATTTTATAACTTTCGTAATACTATCTAATAGTAAGCTAATACCGGTAAATTATATAAAGGAAACTTATACTATTAGAAAATATTATTATAATTAGCTTCTACTAGAACTAAAGTACTATAAGAATTTAAAGAATTACTCTTTCAGTACTAGCTTCTATAAAGCCTATTATATTGAGTTATAGAAGTAGAAGAATATAGATACCTAGTAAAAGGTAATAATCCTCTAAAACTCTACTAAAATTCTTCTAGTAATATAGGTATTTATATATAAATTTAATAAGAACGGTTTTCTATATAAATTTAAAGCTAGATTAGTTATATATAGTAATCTACAATTTTAATAGAGAGATACCTATACTACTATACTAGCTACATAAACCTTTCGCTTTCTAATATTAATTGCAACTTATTTTAAACTCGATATATACTAGTTTAATATTATTAACACGTTCCTTAACTACCGATTAAATAGGTTAATATATATCTATATATTAGAAGGTTTCGTATATAAGTATAGAAAATATTTATAACTATAAAAAGCTATATATAGCTTTAAAGATGCTCTAAAACTTTAGTATTATAAGCTAGATAGAACTATAAGGTAATTAGACTTTAAAATAGTACTAGAAATATCTTATTTATACGTAAATAATAAGCTAATCGTTTTTTTTATATTAATAATATTATAATCCTAGTTTATCTATTAAATATCTCTATTAAATAGAAATTTAAATCGTAATTAAGTAATAAATACGAACTTTAATCTCTTAGAAATCTAAATTAGTTTCTAGAAGTTTAAGTTATACGCGATATATAGTAGTATAAGACCTAGCTACTATAGAATTTATTTATTAATAAGGTAGCAGCGCGATTTAATATTACGGTTAATAAGAAGGCGTTAAGTACGCCTCTATACGAGAACGTATTACCAGCTACTACTAAAGAATCCTCTAATAGAATATCTTACTACTAACAACTAATTAATTATCTAGCCTAGATTATAGTTTTTATACGCCCTAATATCGCGCGAGTATACTCGATATTATTATAATACTTCTAGAACCCTAGTAATTATTATATTAATACTACATTAAAGGTATAGTAATATTTAATTAGTATAAAGTACTTAGTAATTATAGTAATAGCTAATAATATATAAAATACTTCTACTATTAGCTAGAGTAGTAATACTAATTATATTAACCCTATAGAATAATTACTATTTTATAGCGTATCTAATATAGCTTTTAGTAATAATTCTAATACTCGTCGAAATTCCTATAACTATATATTTCAATTTTTTAGGATACTAATTAATTAAAAAGTCTTAATTTAGCGTACGGTTATAAAATTAACTACTAAAGTAGAATTATTAGTATTATTAGTTACTAGATTAGAAATAGAGTAGTAGTAGAAGGCCTTTACTTTATTATACTTCTATATTAATATATAACTAGTACTACTTTATAATAATTAACAAATAGTAGATATCGTAAATAAGCTATTTAAGCGTTTTAATACCAAACTTTACTATATAGATATATACTAGTACTAGCTATGTTAAGAAGTAGTAGAGTAGAAACTTATAATTAGTTGGCAACTAATAAATCTAATACTAGCTAATAGCTTTATAAAAGTTCTACAACTGTAATAATACTAAAGGTTTATTAAGCAACTAAAAATAGAAGATATTTTAGCTAGAATCGAATCTTAAGAATTTCTATTAGCTAAATAAATCGACTACTAATAAGAATCTTAGAAGGTAATAAAAAATTAATTATAACTTACCCTATATTATATTAAATTAATATTTCTACAAGCGTACTTAGCTCTACTACTAGTTACTCTATATAATTTACCTCTTTTAGTATAGTATCTACCTTTATTTTTTCGACGCAGCTTCTCCTTTATAGTTAAAACTAGGGGGGTGTATTATAGAGATTTTTAGCTAGTCTACCGAGCTGTATTAGATATTAACGTACGATATTATAGTTAATATCACGCCGGATATTACGCTAGATATTAGCTAATATACCCCTTTTTATATACATAAATATAGCCCGCTAGCTATCTTTAATTAACTAGTTCAGCTCCTTATCTCCCTCCCTAAGATAAGATTCGCCTCTTACTATAATAATATTCTAACCTTAATAGATATAAAATAATAAATAGTTTTATAAACTATCTTTATAACGTTTATCTTTAAGTAGCTTCTTAAGTTTTCTAGACTAGGATTTAAGTAACGTAAGAGAGGGAGAGAAAGAGAGAGAAGGAGAGTTAGAGGAAGAAGAGAAAGGACTAACTTATTAAAAAGGAGAAAGTTATCTAAATATATCTTCTATTTAAGGTTATAACTTTAATATATTAGGCTAGTAGAGAATAAATAAATATTAGTATCTATAGCTTACTTAGGTTATAAGAGATATTCTTCTAATATAGATTATAGAAGTTAATATTAAGTAGGTTTTTAATACTACTAGGGATATAATTAGAGATAAAAGATATTATCCTATTATATAGAGAATCTAGGATATTATATTTCTAAAATATATAATAAGTAGAGAGAACTATTATACTAAAGAGGTATACTAGGCTATAAAGGCCTAAAATATTAGTAAGCTAAATTCTCTTTATAATACTAATAAGGTTATAAATCTCTTTAAACTTCTAGTTTAGATATATAATAAAGAACTAGAAATTAACTAGAAGATTAACTAGGAGAATATTAATCCTAATACTACTACTAATAAGGAACTATTATAAAAGTATATTTATTAAAAAACTTATAAACCTCTATAATTTATATAATAAATTACTATTATAAATATATTATTATATTAGATTAAGCTATATAAAATTAATAGTTAAAGAGTATACTATTATAGTCTATAATATACTATAGTATACTACTCTAGAATTTAATAAAGTAAGATTAGCCTAATCTATAATAAATAGCTATAATAAAGCTCTAGAATATTATACTATATATACTCTTACTAAACTACTTTCTAAAGTATACTAATTAGTTAGACTCTAAGAAAATCTAGTCTATATAACTCTATCTTAACCTATACCCTATTATTAAGTAGCTACTCTAACTCTATTTATACTCTAGACTAATTAGTAAGACCTTAACCTTAACCCTACCCTACTTATATAAAACTCTAACCTTAATCTAGCCTATACTTATCTACCAGCCTAATTATATTATAGATTTATTATAGTTCGTATATAGTATTTATAATACTAAAAAAAAGTAGCTACTTCGATAGTTTAGCTACTTTAATAGTAGAATACATTATATACTTATTAATAGAATAATAGCTTATTCCTATATAAGCTTAACCTTTTTCAACTATAAGCCTTTAATAGATCTTAGAAGACTCTTCTTAGTAAGTACCTTATCTATTCTAGTATATATATTAGTATCCTTTAAGGTAGTTTAGTTATAGCTTTAAATAGAAGAATTAGCTAGTATAGTAGCCCTGCATGAAATTATATACAATTGTAGATATAAGGCTAGTAATAACTCCTAAGTAATATGGTAATGGTGGAAGGCTTATCTACGATATTTGAACGTTAATATATCGTTCAATCCACGCACAAATAACTCCTCGTAGACTTGTCTATGTGGTGAGAGGCGAATCTTGTCTCAGAGAGGGAGATGCGGAGCTGAACTGGTTGATTGAGGATGGCCAGCAGGCCATATTTATGTATATAAGGAAGGGTATATCAGCTGATATCCAGCGTGATTTGATATCGTGCGACGGTATATGATACAACCTGGGGCCGGATAACTTGCTCCCGTACGGTAGTAGGAAATCGTACTCAGTAGACTCGCCAAATCCCTATCACAGTCTAGGCCTAACTAATTCCTTCTACAATCGAACTCTTCATGAGACGATACCGCGCCATCTATACAACACCCCAATTCCCGCAAGCAACAGCTGCTCTTCACAGCACCCTCATTCTCACATCCCCAGACGACATCCTCGCACTTCCAGACACCTCTTTTGATCATTAGCGCCCTTACCCCATTCCTCCGTCAAACTATCTATGGTCCTCGCCTTACCATCCGTACCTCAACCCAACCCCCGCAAACCGAACGACTACAACCACCCTAAACTCCGGACCGCTGCCCCATCGCTCACTATCCCGTTCTTCTACATGAAAATGCCACCCTATACGAAAAATCGAGCCATTTCCCGTCGTATCTAATTAAAAATAGACAGCATATTGACGACCGGAAAGAGGGAAGCGATCGGAATCTGATCGAAGGACCTACCGAAGTCTTACGATTTGGCAAGGATTTTATAGGCATCTATCAATTGGATTAAAAGCACGTATGCATGTACGACGGAGACGAAGCTAAAATTTTTTGATTAATCGGGTATAAGGTATACATGAGTTAATTTTCCATAGCCATCGAAAGTTGATACAAGGACAAAATAAGAAGGAAATCTAGAGGGACGTAACGACAAAGAGCAGACGCCATTTACTAAGCCCGCTTTTCCTCCACAAGGAAATCTAATACATGCCTACTTAGACGAAGGCATTGGACATTAGATCTAGGACTAGAGACATGGAATGAACTACTTCTTCCTCCCTCTCTTCTCGCCCCTCCCTTCCTCTTTCTCTTTCTTCTCCCCCTTTAGCCCCGCTTCATCCCCAACAACCTTCCCCATCTTCTGACTTGCAATCCTCACTCGCTCATGCTTAGCCCTCTCCTCCACATCAGCAACCGCTTCATCTCCCCACCGTCTCAGTGAATGCTGCTCATCCCGACGAAGCGGCGCACCCATAATGACCTCCTCACCCCGCCGGCGCAGTGTGTACTGTTCGTTAGACGGCTGCCGACGATGCCCGGGGTTCACATTGATGACTTCCTCGCCGCGGTGGCGGAGCGGGTACTCAGTAGAAGGCTGGCGTAGGTGCGGTTGATGGACGGTGACGGTAGGTTGGGCATCAGGCGTGACGCGGGCGTCCCAGGGATCAGGGATGGTGGGCGGAATGCCTGGCTGGGCGAAGGGATTTTCATAGGAAGAGTTTGATTGGCGGGCAGATAGGGGAAGCTGGGAGCTGGGCGAAAAGGGGTTCTGGTGGGAGCTGGGTGGGCGCGTGGAGTAGGGTGATTGCTGGAATGCAGTGTCGAGGGTGGGCGGATTTGTTTGGATGATGGAGACGCGTCGTTGACTGTTTGATCGGCCGAGTCCAACAGCTGGGGTGGTGGACGAAACACTCCCACGACGACCGCGTGAAACTGAGTTACGGCGGGTCATACCCGGACTATCTCCAGCAGCAGGATATCGCTGGTCACCACGAGGGTCCCAGTACTGCTGGGTTGCTTGCTGTTGCCTCAAGGCGGCAGCTCTCTCTTCGCGATCACGCTGATCAGCAGCCTCGCGTTCCATGGCCATGAAGGCTTCAGTCTCCTTTAGAGCACGTTGCTGTTCCTGGGAGAGCAAGACGGAACCGCGACGAGATTGTCGTTTCGAAGAATCGCGCGGAGGTGGTCGAGAGTTCCGTCTCTCGCGTGCTTTCGCCTCTGCCTCCGCCTCCTGTGCATGTCTATTGATTCGTTCGCGCTCCTTCCGGTCACGATCCTTCTGGGTATCTCTTGCGGCTCGTTCATCCTGTTCTTTCTGTTCTTTCTGCTTCCGCCTCCTTTCGGCCTCTCTATTTTCAGCCCTTCGCTTCTCGGATTCGGCATACCGATTTTCCGCCCGCTCTTCCTCTCGGGCTTTGGCGCGCTTAGTCTCAAAATCATCTTCAAACCGGACTTGGCGAGCTTGAGCTTGACCCTGAGCATCTTCCTTGGCCAACTGCTGCGCGAGCATATGATCAGTCTCCTCTTGGCGCCTTCTCTCGGCATCGGCTTTTAGCTTTCGCTGGCGAGCCCGGTCCGCATCGCGATCAAAGATCTCAGGGGCAGCAGACCGGACATTATATTCGTTGAAAGGAATGGCTTGGCTCTCAAATTCGGAATAGTCAACCGGGAATAGTCCATCGGCCCCGATATTGTCACGTGACGAAGAGGCACCCGGCACGGCAATGGTAACCTTGTAAGGGCTTGGCGGAGCTGTTGGTGGGCCACGAGTCATAGTGGGCGAGGAAGGCTGGATGCCACCAGGAGGGGGGTTGTGGACAATTGTTGGAGGGTACCGAGCTGGCCGCCTTCTGGTGGGCGAGTCTGGGTCTGACGTTGCACACAAAGACGGGACGGATGAGGCTGATGCTGAAGAAGTGTGGCGGTGGTGGCTTCTGGGCGCAGCTGTCCTAGTATTGAATCCTTGGGCTTGATGAAGCTGGTCTTCTGGGGCAATGGAAGCCTCAGGGAATCCAGTGCGGATGGTGTAGGATGCCTCCGAACCGGGGGACTCGATGGCGCCGTCATTGGAACCGATTGAGTTCGTCAATGAAGTCCGTTTCTGGCTTCGAGACGAGGGATATTTCTTGTTCTTCTTTCCGAAGTCAATGATAATCTCTTTGACACCCCGATCTGGTCGTTTGCCTGAGCCGGGAGCCCTTCGTTCAACGTAATAGGAGCCGCCTCCGGAAGGGGTGGGCGGGTCATAAGAAGAGTGCGAGGAGGTGCCGTCATAGCTGGCTCCGATCGGCAGAGCGTTGGGGTACTCCTTGATGGACCTCTTTACATTAGAGCATAGCTTTCCATGACGAGAGTGGTGGCATGGGGTGACATCTTCAAACTTGCGACGGCGGCCATCGGCCCCAATATAGACACGCTCCTCAACCCGACACATAGCGGCGATGGGTACTTGGAGGAGCCGTCCGTATCAGGTCGAGATGAGCGTGCCGATGATGAATTGTTTTCCAACCTCAACCTCTTCTATAAGAGCGGTGGAGGTCTCCGACGACCAGGCTGTTGTGCTTCTTGTTGTTGCTGTTGCGATGTAGGCCCCCGAAATAATATCCGAAGTCCGAGATATAGTGGTGCTATACAAGTCCGGTAAGGAACCCCAGGGGAGAGGGGAAAGAGTCTGGTAGACTGCTGCAAGGGAGGTATTGACTGGACAGTGTGGACCCAACGGTCACATATACTTGTCTCGTGGTCCTACCTTTGGCCGGGCGGGTTGTCTAGGGCGGATGACGGTACAGAGAAGCAGGTGACGGGCGGACTAAGACAGTGCGCAAATGGTAGAAGCAGCGTGCGATGGGATACGGGGAATGGGGACGGACTGTGGAAGAATGGACGGGATGGGAAAGGGACAAAGAGTCAGAGGGGATCGCTAATATAGAAAAGATGGCGTGCAGTAAGATGATGCAGGAGGTAATGCACGGTGCAAAACAGAAGAGACAGCCCTACCGGGAAGTAGGCAGTATATGTACTTGGGGCTTGAGTGCAGCCTGAAATGCGGGCTGCGACTGGCCAGGGAGAAATTGCACAGCGAACAGACTAGCGACGACGAAACAACGCCTCCGGAATTAAAAAGAATTGAGAGGCCAGGCCGCGAGGAAGAGCTTGAACGGCTCCGCGCGCCCGTCGTGGGGTCCATCGGGGGGGGGACCTGGCGATGGTGAGCAGCGTCCTCGTCGTGCACTGCCTCGGGGTGATGGGGGACAGCCACTGCGAGCACGCGCCCCTTGCCTAGGACCGGTGTGTCTGTGCCTGGAGACAAGAGACCAGACAAGACAGTACTGGAGAATTAGCAAGCAGAGCGCGCGGCGGCATCATCCTGTCTCAGACTCGATGTTGGGATTGGGCTGCCATGACCGCGCAACCCGGCCCTGATGATGGCGGACGCCTCGCGACGACTGGCCCGTCAGTAACCACCATGGGAGTTCTTTTTTTCCACAGGTAGGACGCCGGTGCTGATGCTGTGCACGACGCGATGCGATGTAATCGGCTCGTGTTGCGACGGCGGTGACGGAGCGATGGATGGGCATCGAAGGTCGCGGGGCAGCTGAAAGGCAACTGACGATACACGACGTGTGGAGGCTATGCCCATAACCATACCCATGCCCTCCCCCTTATCATGCACTAGCCACGACCTGCCCATCACGCCAGGCACGAGCCCTACGCTGTCCTAGGTTTTCCTCAATCGCCGCCCAATGCCCGACCTTGATCTCCGGCCACTGAGGCTGGTGAAGGATGCACCGGCTGTGGAGGTGCGCGCTCCTTGGCCTCTCCATTCGCTGGCCGTTCTCGGGGACAGGACGCGACGGCACGAAGCGGCGCTAGGGAAGACGCATCTGATGATGCTCGGATGCTTGGATGCTTGGTGGACAGCAAAGACGCAGCGTTCGCAGCAGCACTATTCACCTTTGCTGCCTCGTCCAACACCCTCCTAGCGGAAGAGTTCCTGAAGCCGGCTCCCTCATTTTCAACATCAGGGCGCACTAATCATACCATCCTCAAGGTAGGACCCCCATTTCGGCGGCAAAAGGCTGCCCGCGTGAGCATCACTCCGCCTTGCTGCCTTGAGGACCGGCCGACGTCGGGAGTGAAGAAATTCCAAACACCGCATCAAAACGTCGGCAGGCCATTCCTACGGCACTTCGAACATCTGTCGGCCTTCCGTAGCCGTCGGCCCGTATCATTTTCAGCCTAAGCTGCTGACATTCAACAATCATTCAACAGTCTTGATCGGCCATGGGCCCCGAACTAGATTTCCAATCCGTTCAGCTTCTCTCTTCAACAGTTACACCAGTCGTGGCTTGACAGCCATGTACGTTGCACGCAAGCATGCAAGTCGAGGTGCCACCCGAGCATCCCATCGATCCTCAGCCTCGTGCAAGCAAGCCGCTGGCGGTGACGCAGACACACCAGACTCTCGCACGTTGGGGGCCGCGCTCCTTCATCCGTTGCAATGAAAAATCCTGGCCAGCGGCGAATAGCGAGAGGCATGACCGCCCGTCTAGCCTCCTCCACAAAATGCAGTGACATTTATCTGATGTCTGCTATGAATAGGGCGTGCCACAAATGCCGATGACAATGCAAAGCCACAGCTGTCAGCAAGCCACAGCTTGGCGTGGTGTTGAACCTCGACACGAGACTTTAATTTTCCTCACGAGAGCCTGGCGGAAAGGGGAAGCTGTCTGACGTTGGTCGCAAGTGCTTGTCGGAGGCCAAGCTGCTGCACCGACTCCTATTTCATTTCTAATAATGATGAGAGTTTCGGTTGCCCATGTTCGCCCATGACAAAGTGGCGCCAAAAATAGCCCATTGTTGGAATCATGGCAGTGAGGAACAAGTACGGCAACCACCACGAACGGATTGAGGGCATCTTGCGAAAGCCTTTTTGACATGCGGCTCTCAAGCAAGCGAACAAGCTGTCTCGAACCACCTACGTTCTGCCAATGTCCGCTTGTTCCACAGCATCAGCTGTCGTTTCCGCCAATGCATTGACCAATCACCACCCACACCGCCACACCGCCGTACCGCCATACCGCCACATCGCATTACCTCTCCCCTGCCCGATCCTGAGGCACAGCACTCAACCACACATCTCATCCCACTCAAAACCCGCCCGTCCCCCACATCATCCGTCTCACTCAGCCTCGTCTCCAGTATTCTGAAGTCTCCAGCTCCGCATGTTCCGACCATTTGCCCTGCCATGCTGCTGAGAACGGTCGCGCCAACGGCCATGCAGCGTTCGAAGCCCACAGCACTGTGCATCAGCATGAGCACTGACTGTCGAACTACTGCGAACGGCTCCGTCTAGGCCAGCCTCCCACCCGGCAGCATCCTTAATCTCTAGCCAGAAGTAGCTCTCAACAAGAATGAGACATTGGCCGGCTGTCGGACTACTGCACTGGGCGCCCAATCAGCAATCACGCTGATGAACTGACCGCATCGCCCCAATAGATAAGTGATAGTGTACGGCGCAGTAGGTAGCGTGCTGCCATTCTACATACACTCTAGATAGAGGGATTGTGACTTTGCCCCATCATCAGTCATGCATGGTCATTGAATCCTCCAGTAAGTTTGGCAAGAGGATTGGACGTGGGTAGGCGCGGTAGTGGCTGCAAACAGCATACTCGCTATCCAACACCCATTGTCATTAATGAATGTTTAAACTCTTGATTTTACAGGCTACACTAGGCATCTATATATCCAAGCCCGCAAATCCGCCTCCCACCACCCTATCACGCAACAACCCGCACTCTCCCCTCCAAAGCATCGCATCACCGTCACAAGTTCTAACCGAAATCCTCCCGCCGTCCACACCTTCAATCTTATTTATCACAAAAAGCCGACAGCTAAGCCACAGCCCCGCCCTATTCGCCAACCAATTATAGCCCCGACATCCTTCTCGCGCGTATGCAAACTTAAAGTACTATAGTATAGCCCGACGAATGTCGTGCATAAGGAACATCAAGCTTTCCTTTGTACCCTGTCGAGCTGAAGAATCCTCCGTGCGTCTCGAAATTCATCCTTCAAGGCTGCTGTTTCCCGGAACCTCTGTACCGTCGCTACACGTTTGCCACAACGTGGTATGAGTGACACCGCACGCCTGACACGAGGCTTGCGATATCGAGAAGACTGTTGGGACGAGTACTACCGGTACCGCACTTCACATCCCCTAAATAACTGCCACCTCTGAGAAGATCCCCAGGCGAAATCAGCTTTCATCTCCCTCCAAGAAACCGAAAATTCAACGCGTATCCCTCGTTTTACACGACCTGCCTCTATCTGCACCACATCCCATCCTAAGAATTCACTATTTCTACAACCCCCCCCCCCTGGCCAATCCCTAACAGGAATGTATTCACTTGACATGCCGTGTTTTAGTTCTACTGTTTTTATCTACGTAGATGGGAATAGAACATCCCATCCAAGTAATCCTGCATACGCACATCCCTACGTCTGTTCCCTCCTTTTTGTTCAGTACACCTGTTTGTCAAAAACTCTCCTTGTATAGACATAGCCGAATCGTATTCCTCAACTGTAAGCCGACTAGATAAAGTAGCGCTAAATATGGATATGTAAACAGCTAGTATTCCAAGAAGAGCCGAAATATAAACGCCGGGAAGATATAAATTCTGATTGAGAAAGGACGAGGGCTGCGACTGTGTATTTAGGCTCGGATACAATGCCAGTAAGATGTGTCTGGTTAGTGGATATGTATGATAGAATCAGGCTTGGTAGGAATGGGATGGGATGTTGCGTAGATCAGGGACTGGAAGTGGTGCGATGTATGGAAGGGAATGATATGCCTCAGGTCGCTAGCGTGACATTTTATACCAAGTGTACGATTCTATTCCATTCCGAACACATAGTCAACGAGAATGATCGCATTTGCCTCATCCCCACCCCACTGCGCGACACTAAGGGGAAATGCACAACAATAAACTCCGCTAAACCAATCATATACAAATACGCCCAATATCTAGTATTCAAAACATGTACATATACACATACCGTACAAACCATCTAATCACACACCCCTACCTCCTATCATTCCATCCTTCCGCATCACCTCCTCCCTCGCCGATTCCTCCTTCCTCTGCAACTCCCGCTCCAGCATGACTTGAAACTTCCGTTCCCTATCCCCAACACTCTTATCCAGCTCCTTAACCCCACTTTTCCCAATGTTCAAATCCAATGGCTCGGCCTCCGCAGCTTGTGGTACGGGCGGCTTGTCGTCGAGGTAGCCCCTGGCCACACTGACGGACTCGCCGGCGCGCCGGAATACCTTAACATGCACTTTGCCATCCGGCGCAATGCTCGCATTCATCGGCTCGACCATGATCTTGAGCCCGCCCTCGGTCCGAACGTCTATGAATTCTACGTTACTAGTGTTGTTGCGGGTAGGGCCCGTGCTACGAATCTCGTCTTCCGTCACAAAACCGCCGACGCCTAGATATGCTACCGCCGATTGATTTCCTGCTAAGACCCTAGGTTGGATGACGCGGGCTTCAATGGGTGTGGACTCTTTCTGCGGGCCTAGGATCGGATGGTTGGTCATGTAGGCCTTGGTGCGGAGGTAGCCGAGTCCGGCCGAGGGATGGGTTGTCAGGGGCGTGGTGTCGTAGACAAAGGTTTTTGGCTCGCCAGTGATGTTGGGGCCATTGTTGAGGAGGGCGTTTTTCACTCTCATGGGGGGCAGGCGTAGGAAGGGGATGATTAGTTTCTGGACGAGGCGCGAGGTGAGAGGGTCGGCGGCGCATTCAGCGCGCAATTCGCGGATTTTGGATATTATGTCTGAGGAGGACATATTGGACCATTCAAGTTCTCGGGAAGATTGGTAGGCGTCGGCTTCAACGGCGTCGAGTGGCATGTCGGAGTCGTGTTTGGCGGCCACACGGCGCTGGTGGTAGATCACATCCTTTGCGTATGCGACCAGGTACTTGTGGAATTCGTCACGGCGACCGGACAGTTGTTTGTTTATATAAGCCATGAAATCCTCAGCGCTCATGCTAGGAAGCCAGGGGCCTTCATGTTTCCATCGAAGAGAGTGACGGGCGCGATTTAGCTCGGGCGGAATGGTGGGTACGTATTTGGTGTCTCCAGCTTTAGCATTGCGGGCATTCGTGACCATGCTCCTCTTAAGTGCTACAAGGAAATTTCCAGCCTGGTTCATAGCCTTTTCGCTCTCATACGCCGTGATATCCTCGATTGCTTCGAAGGAACTGGGTGGACGCACCGCCGATACGTCTCTTCCGGCCAGTCCGGTCCGCAGAATGGGCGCATTCATTTCGGCCCATTTTTCCCTTGTCCGCACGTGATCGGCGGCGGAATCGAAATCTGTAACCTGTTCGACAGCATCTAGCTGCTTTATTCGTAGGACGGGGTTGCTGGTTTGAAGGATGTGTGACCTCGCAGGAAGTGGTCGCTTCAGACCCCAATCGCCGCGCGCAAGCGAGGATGGAGTAGTTACTATAGCCTGGTGTGTTGGGTACGGGAGAGTAGCGGAATCGGATACTCTCTGTTTTTTGTTGCTGGTGTCGCCGACACCGGGTCGAGGAAGCGGGTTCGGAATGGCGAAGAGGCGCGAATTGCGCAAAAAATTTGCCGTTGGGGATAAACTCCGCCGTCGGAGGGACATTGTGATGCGACGGCCACTGGCGAGGCGACAATTGCGGCTGAAGCGTGTTGGCGATATGCTGACTGGGATGCAAGAAACTTGAGGGTCTTCGGAGGGAACAGCCCGTCTCCGGCTTGGCGGATAACAGTCCGTGCGCGCTATCACATGAACGCCTGTCAACTGTCACTGCAAGCAACGATCCTTGGGAGATAGAAACGGAATATTTCAGCCAATGAAGTATAGTTGATGATATATTGTATCTAGACCCAACATAATTATTCCACGTGGTGCTCCAAAGGTACGCCTTCATTGGACGCTCTATCCTAAGACAAGACACCTTCTACTAGGTTCGCCTCTAATGCGCCCTGATTGGTGTCCTCTCACCCATACATAGGTATTACCCTTAGAGTAGATGGGATGAAAGCACTGTTCCTCAGCGCAAGACAGTGGTAATATGCGCAGACTAGCCGTGCTAAAATATTCCTCCTAGTAGGATGATGGGGCATTCAAAATGCGGGGTGTCCTGAGTGTGCTCGATGACTGCATCTTCGAAATTGAATGATAATGCCAATGGCTGATAAGAGTTACAATATCAGCCTGGAATATGCTTGTCCCAATCCGTAGCGTTGTCTTCATCCTCGTCGTCCTGCCACTGTTCCCTATTTATCCTCGGCACATGGCCCTCGATAGCCATTTGCGACTGCGCTCCAGTCTGCTCTGAAAGGGATGGAGGAACCGGAGGCGACTGGCCTACGCGCTCTCTAATTTGAGCCGTAATCAAGTCCTTATTCGCTTTACTCAGCCGTCCTGGCTTCTCTCCGCGCTCCACGGCTAGGTCAGCCAATGCATCGTCTCTCGCCGCCCAGGCCGCTACAATGTCATCGTCTTTCCTGCTCTTCGATGAGCCGGCTGCGGTTTCCTTCTTGAGCCGTAGTGGAAGTGCCTTGTGGTGGTCTTCCGGGTTCTCAACCATAAGTTCAATTTTGTCCTCGTGTCCGCCCTGCCTCATCCATGCGGGAGTCTCGTTCAGCTGCACCTTCACATATAGAGCCCTCCGCGCGCAGTCATCTGAACACCACACCTCCAACAACTTTCGGTCCACAATCTCGACGCCCTTGTCCGTGTCCACGAACTGCTTCTTGGCCCTTGACGGGGCCTGCCGTTTCGGGTGCGGGCACAGCGCATAGCCGCACTTCTCTGCAATGTTGCGCTCCTCGATGAGTGAGTCGTAGTCAGAGGGCTGGAAGGGGATCATGAAGTCGCGGAAGCGGAGCGCATCGGATGCAGAGGGCCGGGTCGGGTCAGCGTTTTGGACGGTGGGGAACTCAAGCAGCGTGATGATAGAATGCAGGACTTGCTGCTCAATCTGTTTGCGCTGCTCAATGAGGCTCGCATGGTGGAGGGCGACGTTGAGGTGGCGCTTGTTGACAGGCTTAGATGCGGGCGGGGCGTTTGTGGGAACGGTCGAGTTCTTGAGGATAGACTTGGGCGGCATTCCGACAGCAGTGACAGCTGGTGCTGGCGACACTTCTGGTAGTGCGGACGGCGCAGACGACGGTTCCGTTTGAGGTGTTGGTCCTTGTCCTTGTTTGGAGGAGGAAGAGGAAGAGGAAGCTTCAGCGGCGGGCTGGGCTTGGCGCGGGGCGTTTAGGCTGGGCCCACAGCCCACGCTAGCTGGCTCTGCGTGACGAAGCCTCCCGCACTCACATCTTCAAGCCGCCCTCACTACCGCATACACGCCCCGCTACTCCTGTATGGCACCCGTGAGAGAAAGGTGAGCCCTCTGTCTGCAATCCCCCCGGCAACCCCATCGCCGCGGCGCTGACATTGCCATCCCCGGCCAGCCCTACATAGTTCCCATTACCATCCGGTCCGCACAACACACACCAAACCAGCCCCTGGAATATTCACTAGGGCCCATTCGACGGCGACGTCAGCAACAGTACTAGCTGGAATCTCATCTCCTGCTGTAGAGACTCTCCTGTAGCCCCCTTCCCGCCCGACGCGATGCCGAACTTCAAGGTCAAGGCCGTGTACGAGTACGCGTCGCCCCACGAAGACGATCTGAGCTTCCCGGCAGGCCAGATCATAACCGTGACCGAGGAGGAAGACGCCGATTGGTATGTGGGGGAGTATATCGACGACAGCGGCAACAAGCATGATGGGCTATTCCCTAGGAATTTTGTCGAAAAGTTCGAGCCTGAGCCCCCTCCGCGGCCCAACAGGGCCTCTCGACACAAGCCATTGGAGCAGTCCGCAGCTCCTCCTGCACCCCCAACCCCCGAGATACCACTGGAGGAGCCCGCTCCAGTAGAGCAGGAAGAGCCGGACCCCCCCAAGCTGCAGCCTATGCTGGCTACCGTTCCACTGGCGGCCAAATCCCAGCTCTCGCCGACGTCTCCACCATCTGCTACTAGCACCAAGTCACAGGAAGCTCTACCAGAGCAGCCGCCTGCGCCTAAGCCCGCTGCCGCCGTTCCCGCTACCAAAAAGGCTCCCCCGCCCGTAGCAGCCAAGTCCAACGCCTTCCGTGACCGCATTGCTGCCTTCAATCAGCCTGCCGCTGCTCCAATCGCCCCTTTCAAGCCAGGTGGGGCAGCGACCAACACCTTCATCAAGAAACCGTTCGTTGCGCCTCCCCCGAGCCGCAATGCCTACGTACCGCCTCCTCGCGAGGCTCCGCAAGTCAAGACCTATCGCCGCGAGGAAGACCCAGAAATTGCCGAGCGGAGGGCGCAAGACCAGGAGAATGCAGAAAAGGTGGGGCTCATTGGCCAAGGGCCTGCTGCTTCGAATGAAGGAGGAGAGGATCAGCCAAAGCCGACGAGCCTGAAGGAACGCATCGCACTCTTGCAGAAGCAGCAGCAAGAACAGGCTCAGCGAGCAGCCGCTATGCACAAGGAGAAGTCCAAGAAACCGCCCACTAAGAGACACGAATCACATGACGGCGAAGGCGCGGCTTTGGAGCAGGTGATAAGTGGCGAGTCGATTCACCGGGGCTCCACGGACGGTACCCGTCCGCGACGACCTTCCCATGGACTAAAATCACCCGACGCCGCCCACGCCAACCGCGAACTCCTCAGTGATACCAATGATGCAGACCAATCGGGTGCAGGCGAGACGGAAGATGCCGAAGGTACATCCACCAGCGTTGAGGATGATGATGATCGGGCACATGGCCATTCATTGCCTATCCGAGCTCCTCAAGCTCCGCCAAGAGAGCCCGATGTTGGAGACGAGCAGGATGCTGAGGAAGAGGAGGAAGAGGAGGAAGAATTGGATGAAGCAGCAAAGGAGGCAAGACGAAGGGAGGAATTGAGAGCACGCATGGCCAAGCTAGGTGGAGGCATGATTCCGGGCATGAACCTCCCGTTCGGGATGCCACAATCAGCGCCAGCTCCCCCTAAGAAGAAGAAGCCTTCAGATAAGCAATCTACGGGCGACACCGAGGAATACTCCATGCCACAACAGCGTATCCCGATGTTTCCGATGGGAATGGGGCAACCGGTGAGGAGTCCGGAACCAGTAGAGAAAAAGCTCGAGGTGGAAAAGGACGACACAACTCCCCAACTTGTTACGGACTCACACCCAGCTTATGAAGTCTCCGATGTGGAGGATGCTGTCCCTCAGCCGCCGCAGCGAACACCTACGGCAGAGCGTCCGCCTCCTGTCCCTACAGAGAGTAAGTATCTCATCCCTCGTAGACCCATAGATGGCTTTATTCGCGAAACCCTGGATTGTTTTCAGCTGACATCATCCGATACTACGTCGAAGACGTATGTTGCCTTTGACGGCTTGTCGGAGTATGTCATGACTGTGAGCGTGTCCAGTAGGTTTCGATGCCAGATTACTTGTGCTCTACCGAAGTTCTACTATAATGATGCTTACGTGCCATAGGGCGTCCAGTCCCTCCTCCCATTCCAACCGCGGATCGCCCAGTTCCACCTCCCGTCCCATCAGCCGGTAAGTTGACGCACGATTCATCTCCCACTCTCATTGACGCCAGTAGCTCGCCCCCCGCCACCTCCAGCTCGCTCTCCAAGTCCTGGATCCGAATCTGGGGATGAGTTGACGGAAGCCCCGGCTTCGGCTTCGGCTTCAGCTTCGGTTTCGGTTCCAGCTCTACCAAGGGCAACTTCACCCCATCATCCTCCAAAGCGAGTTCCTTACGATGAGTCGGACGAGACCCCAGAGGAGTCGCGCGTCACGGTGATTCCCATGTCACCATCCTCGTCGCGTCCGCCCCCTCCACCTCCTCCAGCTGGTGCTCCTCCATCGCGGCAACCGACCATGGACGGTAAGCCTACTGGACTTGATCGTAGTGCAGGAGAGAGCGAGTATGAAGGTGATTATGACACAGACATTGCTCCCGGCGCAACTCACAAGGATGCGCTCAAAGCACATGCGAGAGACTCCAGCCATGACGACAGCACAATCGCTGACGAGACGCCGCGCTCGCCAACTGGTCCACCTGGGGTACCGCCCCTGCCGCCATCAGCTCCTCGCGCTGTTCCGCCGCCTCCGCCGCCGCAACATCCTCCGAGCAGGGCGTCTATGGATGCTCCGAGAGCGGCACCTCCACCACCTCCCATTCCTCCCGCAAAGAGAGAATTCGAGGACGATGGAGAAGAGTACGATCCTTATCGCTATACAGCGTCCCCTCCTCGCGCGGTCCCCCCAACACCAAGGGCTGCACTCCCTCCACCGCAGGCACACCCACCACCTCCGCAGCCGCAGCCTCCGCCACCGCCTCAGAATCGACCACCTCCCCCTTCAATGCCTCCGATGCCGCCATCGATTCCGCCAACGTCACAGCAGCAGTACGAAGACTCTTCAGATGATGATCTCTACTCTGCGCCACCTCCTCGCAAGTCCCACGATCGGCCACCTCCACCGCCTCCGCAGGCTCCTCCTCATCAGCACCGTCCGCCACCGCCGCCCCAAGAACGGGCTGCCCCTCCACCACCTCCCGAGCCTTCGCAGCCCCCCCGTACTTCCACTGGACGCAAATCACTCGATGTGAACCGAGCTATGCACCAGCCTCGCACTTCAATGGACCAGCCCCGCTCATCTGCGAGTCAAGAGTTTATTGCGGATGACATTGACCTCGGTGCTTCATCTCATTGGTGGACTCAGCCAAACATGCCGCCACCGTCTCTCTCGAATCGCAAAGACATCCTGATCGAGATGGACGAGTCACGCGAGGGCTCCATAGTCGAAAAAGCCGTGTACGTACTATACATTGACTATTCTCAGACCGTCATCACCGCTCAGTTTGAGGCCCACAATGTCTCCGACGTTCAGCTAGAGCAGCGCCATGAGCCACCGCCCGGCCGCCTCCGTCAAGATCAGCTCGAGGCCGCACACGACACATTCGGCTCCCGCATCGCCAAAGATGTCGAAAGCAAACAAAACACAGTTGTCGGCGACGGCACACCGCATGGCCTCATCACCGAGCTTCTCCGCCCCTACTCCACCGCACTTCGGCCTGTCTCCACCCGCTCCTTCGGCGCCCTCGTCTACGCTAACCTAGGAAATGCTTCAACCCAGCAGTACGACGAGATTCGCCCTGGCGACATAATATCTTTCCGTAATGCGAAGTTTCAGGGGAAGCATGGCGCGATGCATGCAAAGTATAGCACTGATGTAGGCAAACCGGATCATGTCGGCGTCGTGGCAGAGTGGGATGGCAGTAAGAAGAAAGTAAGGGTTTGGGAGCAAGGACGCGAAAGTAGGAAGGTCAAGGTTGAAGGATTCAGGGTTGGGGATCTCCGGAGTGGGGAAGTGAGGGTTTGGAGAGTCATGGGGAGGGGATGGGTGGGTTGGGGGTGAGTTCTTATTTCTCGCTCACCAAGAAAGTTTCGAGGGAGGGAGGAATACAAGTGATGGAGACGGTTTGTAGTGTGGATGAGAGTGAGAGTGAATTGAGAGGGGTGTAGATGGTTTCGGTCGTATGTAGAAAGTATCATTTTTGCGGTGAGTGTTGGGACCGTGGGGCCATTGGGCTTGCTGTGAAGAGGGATGATCTGGCTCTTTGGGCGTTTTAACTTTTTTTTTTTCTTTTTTTTCTTTTTTTTCTTTTTTTTTTTTGGTAGGGAATTAGCATTGCATCTTATCCTTTACCCTTTATTGTGCGTGATGTAAGGTTGTGGGAGCGGCTGGCTATCCTCTAGGACGAGTAATGCTCTAATTGGCGGGTTTATGGGAAGTGCTGCTGCGAGCTAAAGGGGGGTATATGAACAACCACACTCCCCCCTACCCTGCTCTGTCTTTCTTCCTCTTCACAATTCTCCGGTGTTAATCTCCGATCCCTGGAAATATAGAAAACCATAATCCACGCTCGGTCCAAGAAACAGAAGATGCGATAGATGGAGCGTCCAAATAGGCTGTGATACAGGGGGGCTACTGGACTTTTGGGGAATTGCTAGAACATAGAAAACGGTCTGGTTATTGTTGGTCTAAAAATAGTGCCTAGAATAAAATATAGAGTAGTGTCTAAAATCTCAGCGATGAAAAGATACTAAAGTTAGGCATTGCTTTGTAGGTGTTGGAGGGTGGATATCGAGGTGATAGACCTCACAAACATCGGCGTTTGTAGACTAGTCCCGATTAGGACTAGCTCTATTTAGATAGTCCTTCTTGAGAGCGCGCTCCACCAAGCAAGCAACAATATATGCTTCCTCCCACTCTGTCTACCACAGCTCAACAGTAGGGCATATTCTTGTTCCAAGACGAATGGTTCATAATGATTTGGGATCGCTAAAATAAGGAAAATGGAAAGGTGACAACAGATCTAATAGAACTTTTTATGTCCGCGCTGATGGCATGTTTAGTGGGTGAACTGAGGTTTTGGTGTTCAAAACTACAATAACACAGACGCCATAGCGCCTAGGCTTCGCACTGCAGGAAACGATTCCTTCCTGCACATCCATCCCATCTACAATAGCTAAATCTGTGAGTGTAGCAGCCCATATTCTATATAAAATTCGCATTAAAAGCTACCCTTGAGATTTTCGGTTGGCATCAAGATTAGTGCCGTGTATAAAATGTGTCGGCGTAAAAGAGCCTCGGTCCGAGAGACCTGCTTTCTATAGTTCCAATGTATATATGGTCATACCTTCCCGATAATTCTCGGTTGCTCTCACCAATACGTCTACCGGACGTCTCCTTCCATAACCGTCACAAAATGCAAAGAATGGATAATGGGAGCTAGCGTTTCGGCATCGGTGTCCCGTCCGAAAGCCAAGAATGGAAGAATTATAAGACCTGGACTCAATGTCGTTGGTAGGAAGACAAAATTGGCCTTCTTTTGATCTTCTGCACATAACTGCCGATATCGATCCCGGGCTCGCTAAAATAGAACAATTTTATAGGGGACAGGGTATGCGGTCCTATGCTTCCTTGATCATGTCGTGTCTAAAAGCGTATGTCAGCGCCACCTATTGTACTAAGGGCTCGATCCTTCGGTGGGTGGTATAAAACTATATTCGGCTTTCATCAGCACGACGATTGTCATGATTTTTTTGTGACATCTAGCCATGCTAATGCTACCTAAACATCATGAAAATTCTTTGCAGCCCTATGCCTCGTGGTCCTCTCCTTCGTGATGTCCTCGCCCACCGCAGAGTGTTAGTAGGCGCTCGAATGTGTGAACTCTTTAGGGGTGTGGAAGAGAGCGTGTCCCCCAGAAATGCTCCATAGCCTGTCCTTCTTCTGTCTCCATATCCCATTTATCCTCCGTGTATATATCCCATTGATCTTGGGGGGCTGTTGTAATGCCGTCGTCACTGCCCTCATCGTGAAAGTCGTCCCAGGGTTCGGCAGCTCCGCTCATTGCTGTCACACAGTGTAAAAACCATTGCATCTCTAATAGCCTGAAGTCGGGTAGGGGCCGTGAGACTGGGTCATCGGTTTTGAGAGAAATTTGGTCCCCAGAACGAATTATATGTTGAGATTCGACATTGAAGAGCATCGTTGAGTTTGGTCCTTGATTTGAGGCTGATAACGAAGGAACTTGTAGGATATCGACCCCTGGAACGTAGGGGTTTGATGATAGCCAGAAAAACTATACATCTAGATGCTTCTTGTCGTCTAACATTCTAATCGGTTTAAAGGCAAAATATGCTCTTTCCCAATATGCATGCGCGTTTGGGCAGAGACATAGGAGGTTCTGACAGACCTCTGTCTTGGCCGGATTGGAGAATATCGCATTGTACTAGGCATCCATCCTCTCCTTGGACCAAAATATCTATAGAGAATCCCAAAAGGAGAGTGTTATTGATTGAGTAGCTTTATCCTCGCACCGCATAGAGAATGGATAGATGTGCGCGATTTCATTTGGATCACCGGCCTTGTAAGGATACATCTCCTTTGGTCCCTCTGACGACACTAGATACTATCAGCAAGAACTTCATTAATAACGACAAAATGAACCTGGTCTCCTTGTTGCTTGGAGCGAGGAATCACTAGCTGTCCACTACTATTTCGCTTTGTCCAAGACTACCTTGTGCTGACGGTGGCTGCTGTAATGGAGACGGCTATGGTGGCGTGAGAGACAGAAGTGGAGTGGAAGGGTTTTGTGGAGTAGAAGCGGTAGAGGCTACTCGTTTTCGTTGAGTCCCTAAACAATATTAGCAATCTAATAGAATAAGGATTAGTAACCTACATGTTGGAATTATTCTTCCTTTTGATTCTATACATTCGAGAGTAGCCTTTACAAGAATATGTGACCCTTGAGACTGAGCGACAAGATTCTCTAGGTTGTCAATGTCGCTTACCCAGAGGCCGTTGGTCGTATAGTGTCGACACGCAGAACATCCTTCAAAGCTTGAAGTAATTCTTTGCGGCACGGGTCATGGAATTCTGCTCCGGATATATCTACAGATGCCATAGCGATAGTTTAGTTGCTGTATTCTAGCCGAGGAGAAATGGTTGAACATGAAGATAGACCATAATGGTGGCGTGCATTAGTGTTCAATCCATGCAACAGACCCTGGCGCCAAGAACCGAAGATTTCCCTATTGGTTCTATGCCAAGCTCTCAGGGTAGTTCTTCCTCAGAATTGCATATATTAAGGCAGCGACACTGAAGGCAACCAGCAGGTCTCATTGATGCCTAGGGTTTATGTGAGGGCGCGAAACGCAGCTATCTACACTGGTGAAGGAATAACTCAAAGTAGCTTGCCGTCTGGCTGGCTTAACTCCTTACACAAAAAAGATCCAAATATCTCGACTAGGAGGTTTGAGGACATCGATGACGCAGGTCTCGGTATCATAACTAGAGCTGTACAATTTTAGATTAAGTCAGGCACTATCAGGGCTTAGATCAATGAAACGGCGACTAAATTTGGCCAGTTTGGAGCACCGTTCAACTACGCTGTTTCTCGTCGGTTCGCAAGCCCGAACCTAGTAGGAAGATTTTGTAATATCTCGTAGTTTTGAGTCACGGGTTGATGATCTAGAGCCACCTGCCGTAGGGTTGAAATAGCCAAATCGTACCCCGCAGTAGCGATTCGTCTATCTCTTCTCCGAGAACATAGAATATACGGGTATTTAGCCCTGATGCTCTATCTGTTGCTGCTACGCTGTGATCCATCATACTAGCCTATTACAATTATGCTCTTAGAGTCGCTTTTCACCGAGCTCGTGAGCGATTATTTCTCACGACGTTGGTTCAAACAAGGATGGGTCTTGCACGAGGTTGCCTTACCGATCTCCACAAGGCCAGTGTTTTACGTGGCAACAAGGTCACCACAAGCGAAAAAGCACTAAATCTCCTCTCCCTCTTGAAATACCAAAGATCCGGTAGTACAGGGCAGATTTTTGTCTTGGTCCGCCAAAGAATAGCGGCCTCAAAAGGTCGTATCTCCCCGGCATCTTCATCGAGACACGAGATTATGAATGCGGAGATCCGCGTAACAAGATATTCGGTATCTTGAACATAGCACATAGAATGGATAAAGGGATGTTCTGGGGCGCGAAAGGTCTACGGTTATTTCTTAGCCTTTTTAATATACTGCCGCGGACCCTGCTTCTACCTCACCGTGATTAAATTTCTGCCAAAACTCAGAGGTTTTCCATCCTAGGCAGCAGATTGGACTATTCCATGACCTAATTGCAAGGCTATGCGTGGAAGCGACTTTGCTGCCCGGTCAAGGTCGGCAAAGGTCAAGGATACGGGATCGGAGTTCGATAGAGAAATTGGGTGAGGATTTGAAAATCTACCAGCCAAGAATCCTCTGAGGTTACTTCACGAGGGACGGACACAGATGATTCGGGTGACGTGCGTATTGAAGACATACAAAATATCTTAGAAGACAAGTTCCTAATTGAGATGTACCCTGGCCTGACTGCTCTTCTACGGAAGGAGGGCGAGTACCACGTCTTCATCCGCATCTGCCCACACGCACTCTCAGATAACGGTGTGGATAAGCTTGTAGACATGTGGAGCCGTGTCGTGGATGGTGGAGGTCCGGAGGAACGAATGGGCAAAGTGCTAGAGCTCTTGGGTACCCGAGCTCGCCCGAGACTGATGATTCGTTAACGGCGAGGAACTCATCTTGATAAAAACTCTAGGTCTAACGGTAGGATTCAGCGGGTCCTTAGAGAGAAGCATTCATCGGGAGGGGATATCTCCTAAATTTCCTTCTAGGACTCCAGAAGTTGTGTGCGAGCGTTGGCGGATGTTGGAAGGGAAAGCGTAGAACGCTTCCACCATAGGTAGGTATTCAGTAGGAGCTTAGCGTGCAGCCCTAACATAAGAAAACTATCTACGCGGCTCCTGTACAGCGTGTGTACACGGTGAAATTCCGCGAGGATAGGATTCGCCTGCCTTTCGGGAGAGTTGAAGAAGAGGAAAGAGATCGCTGTGGCTGCACTATGATATGTAGAGTCTTAGGAGGAGTTCAAGCACATATATGCGTGTGTAGACAGCGTAGCGAGAAGAAGTTGCACTTAGAGATGGTTAGCTATAATATTGTCGACTTTTAGTGGGACTACACATGCTGAAGACACTAGCGTATTCGACAAGCGAGTGGTGGCTGGAGATGAGATAGAGGAGCAGGCAGGCGAGGCATAGAAAAGGGTGGGCTGCTTAGCAGTAGAGGAGACCTAGCGACGGGAGGGCGAGCATTTTATAGACGTCAAAAGCGGCGGGTTGATGGGGCGATGAGCGATTCCTAATAGGAATAAGCCTATGGAGTACGCTAAATCCGAAGAAGGAATACCCGGATGGAGATCACGTCCCTTTATACAATGGCTAACAATGTTGGATTAATAAAATGAGGCTGATTTTGCTTTCATAATCTCGTCGTAAAACGAAATAAAGTGGATTAATCGGGCTGTCTTGCTTCTACCGAGTCTAAAACATAATAAAGTTAGCATACGTAGTCGGCTTCGTATGCAGGAAAGTATACCAGGCCCGCAATTTATTCAAAAACTTCGAAAATCTAGACATAATTTGTAGCATTAATTGAACTAAAAGCCTTGCGACCTGTACAGCCATAAACGTCGTAGGCCTTCTCGCGGTCGCGTCCTTCGCGTACAAAATCGAAATCGCCGTTGATGTGGGTTATTAAAAGGAGCTCAAAACTAATGACATGATGTGGACTAGAAGTATCACTAGTTGTATGTAATAATTATCTTGTGTGATGTCTATCAAATGCAATGAACTTGGCATGAGTGTTGAGCTTCGCGCATAGGTAGTAAAACTAGAATATATGTTGATCTTGGATCGCTAAAAACCAAAGGAAGTTTTTTGGATGAAAGTTATGAAATCAATATTAGTTAGGATAAGTGAAACATGTCGTCGGTATTGTGTGAATATATTAAGTCCTGTAAGCTCAGGTCACGTGCCTGATCAGCTATGCAGCCCTTGACTAAGCAGTCTCATGTACTATATATTCCCCTACCGTGCCTTGACCTCTCGGTCAAGGATACCAAAGGACGCCATCAATACATCCATCAATACCACCCCATACGATCTCCACCCACTCCTGCTTACAAATCCAGTCGAGAAGGTCGCGACAGCCATGGGCAAGGTCCACGAACGCAAGTTTGGATATCAAGTTTAACACGAAAGCCTTCGAATCACTAAAGCCATCATCTGTGCGGAACTATACCTAGATTAACAGTAGACAGTGTTTAGGAAGATGCCGTGTCGTGTTCTTTTCCGCGCTGTGCCGACTATGCGACCTGAATCCGGTGCCCAAAATTCTATTGGAAAACGGGAAATGGATCCTTGGATGAACGTAAGAGGGTATTAAATACGAGCTGAGGTGTATTCCGCAAGATCCATGTGTGATTATCTAAATTGGGAAGGGAGATTTATTATGTTCGACTCGAATCCACGGTTGTTGGAATGAAGTCATGGAGCCGTGCGGTTAGTTTATAGATTACAGTGGACCGGCTGGGAATCAATATTTGTCTATTGGTATCATGTGTTTTTACTATTCTATTATAGTTGGCTTATTTTCAGGCCTATATAGTCTCGCCACTACCAGCCTCTGGCTAGGTAGGCCACTTACCCTTCTTCAATACATTAATATTCGCCTCAGCAATTGATGCGGCCTGATACGCGACAATTTTTGATACTTTATAATTGGGCATGATTGTTTTCCCTAAGTGGATACGCGGGATAGATATCAAGTATACTAAAATACATCAAATATAGAGGGTCACACTCTGCTTGGCTAAGTTTGGCTCTCCTTGAACTGTATGGCAGGTACTGTGGGGTTCGTCTCTAAAAATCTGATATAGGAACCTTGCATTGGATATAATGCATGTGTTAGTCGTCAATTGATCTTGCCGCCCTTGCATGGGCACTAATAACAGAAGCGCACTATTGGACTCAAAAAAGCACTACTTGGACCTCATGGGGTGTGTTACTATGATATCCTGCTATCCAAAAATGAAAGCGACTGCCCGAGCGGCGGTCTTGAAATAGTAAAATCAATACGGTGATGTCCTTTCGCCTTATTATATAAATAATAAAATCGGCAGGGATCAGAGCAGCAGAACCGTTTATATATGACCGGTTGAATGAGACATAATATGTCTTGAAGTAGAAGTGCAAATTCAATATTAGCGCCTCAGCCTCTCCTCTCAGCACTATATGTTTTTTTTTCCCTTTAGGTAATTTTAATGGATTGGGTCGTAGTTTCTGGGCGCCGAATATGGACCGAATTACACAACGTTGTTGGAGTACAAGTTTCACCAGTTCTAGCAAACGAGTGTCCTCTGCTGGTAATAGAAACTGTGGGCATTGGAATAGGAAGAGGAAATTCATCCGCTTATACTACGGAGTTCGATCACCTATTTTTCTACATAGATATCTAAGAATGCTAAAAAGTACGACCGGCTTGGTAGGGAAAAGACAAATGGACGGAAGTTAAAGAGTGCTGAGCGCTAAGGGTTGATTAGCACACGGTTCAATAAGGTGAATTCACAAGAGTATAATTGCTATCAAAGCTGTGATTACTGTGTCGCTACTAAAGTAGCTGAGGGAAGTATACCAAATTCCAATGATAGCATTTGAACAACGTAAAGCAGAAGTTCCTTCCAAGTGGGTGTGTAGTTTCTTTGATTCCAACATTAGCTCAATGCCTCATTTCGGTCCTGCCTTGCTCATATCTGCAAGCCCCCTCCCGTTAATCAACATCAACCGATCCATAATCCACACTGGCAAGCTATGCGCTAGCAATCTGACCGTAAGCGCATTCAACCCCCTCCATACCTTGCCGTCTTTTCCCACAAGCATGTCTTCCACAACCTGCTTAGCAAACTTCTCCGTCGGCATATTGCTATACCCTGTGGTATCGAGCTTGTCCTTGATTTCAAGGTATCGGGATGTGGAGGGAAGCGAGGTGCAAGCGGTCGGATCCGACATGTGGGATTTGACGTTGCCGGTCATGAGCGTTATGACTTTGATGCCGAGCGGGGCCAACTCCAGACGCATGGTTTCCGAAAGCAGGTTCATGGCGGCTTTGCTCGAGTTGTAGATGCCTATATGTTCTTAGCATCGAACTTCATACGAAAGACTTCATCCGTTCTGCTTTCACACTACATCACGTACGTGTTCGCATGAAGGGGATGCATGCTCACTAGGTACTTCGTACATACATAAAATATATAGCATGTGGTTAGAACAAGATAGGAATAGACTTACCCTGCATCGGCAAATACAGTTCCCCAGCTACACTCCCCACATTCATAACCATGCCCCGCGCCTCAATCAGCAGATCGCTGAAAATCTGTACCATCCTCAGTGGACCCCAGATGTTGGTATCGTATGCCTCTTTCGCTTTATCTATGTCGACATCCAGCAATGGCATAACATGTTGCACGCCTGCATTATTGACCAAGTAATCTAGCTTGCCCCCTGTCTTGGCGCGGACGGCTTGCTCAGCAGCGATGATGGAGGGCAGAGACGTGACATCGAGTTCTAGAAGGTGGATATTGGGAGTGTCTTTGAGGGAGGACATTTTGGAGATATTGCGGGCAGTCGCGAAGACTAGGAGGTTGTGGGAGGCGAAGGCGTGGGCAAGGGCGTGCCCGATGCCTCCAGCAGAGCAACCAGTTATCAGGACATATTTTTGAGGCATTGTAATGAGTTTTAGAAACAATTTGTTTAGATTAAAGAATAGTGTTGGCGCTGGTTTTATATTTCGGCATCGGTGCAAGTTTCGTCCGTCGGGGGTCGGGACAACTTCTCATGGCATACAATATGGCAACAGAAGTGTGGATTGATGTCGGATGAGGGAAGAGGTGCAATTATCCCCGTAGTGGTCTATGAATTGTGTAAATCCTATTGTCTTACATAGGAAGCCCGCGGAAGCCCCAAAATAACACTCCACCGCCTCTTTGAAGACGCGCACTGATCCTAATATAGTAAGAAATTCGGCTCAGTCCCACGATCCTGCTTCCTAGGCAGTATATTATTGATCGTATTGTCCTGGGCGTTGAAGATTCTATCACTGGTAATGCTATCCACCATAGACATGTCCATTGGGATTTAGCACTTCAGTGGTTAGTGTCAGAAACGAAGCTCTGCACCACTGCGCTACTGCAGCTAAAAGGTAGGCATAATCAACATCGTTGATTATAGTGTGCAGAATAGTACATATATCCTCAACGAGGAAATCGCGCTATCCCGCATAGGCCCCCAGACCGCTGGAGTTAGTCCCTGGTAGTTACTAGCAAGATCGTGATTAATCGAGTATTTCGCAGCATTCTGATCGGACAGGAAATCTAAATGGATATTGACAGGTATGTCTTGTTGCTCGGGGCGTTGTGTTGGGGAAAATATTCTACAGCGGCGGTGAAGTTGATTGCACGTGGGGGATGGCGCTAATCCGTACCTAGTTAGGTAGGCTGGGAACCTCCTCGTTTCCTGTTTCTGACCTCGGTTCCAAGGTTGGAGACGAAACGGCTCCGTGCGGCACATGCGACATGGAAGATAGTGGCTGTGTACCCGAGTAGGCGCCCAGTGAACGAGCAGGCTTGTTGTCCGGGACCCACCCCGTCCATCGTCATCCTCTTCTCCTTGATTCCTGAGGCCTCTTCCTCATCCTCCTTCCTCCACTCATCGAGGCCCTCAATATAATGTTTACATAATGCTCTCTCGATCCTTTCTTCTGAGCCTCTCTGGCTGTCTAATTGCGACGGCGGTGTTGGGTGTCCTGGCTGACGATCCCGTGCGAGAGGATCGGATCAAGGTCTTCTTGTTTGCGTCGCCGGCGTACTTCGCAGATAGCGCGGTTGATGTCTATAAGGATGCTTGCACAAGCCTTGCAGGGACTTTGTATGTTTTCGTCCTTACTATTTGTGCTCTCCTTTCTCAGGGATACATGGATGCTAATGATATAAATGAAGAATCGATGGGAAGGTGTCGTCATTTTTGGTTGGAGGACGCGATATCCCTACCGTGTTGAATCGAACGGATGACTGGTATTGTATCTTTTATGAGTAAGTCGTATCTGGATTGCTCTCGATAGATTGTGTTGGAAAAGCGTGAAAATTTATACTAATCGATGGATAGCAACTATAATTGCTCGGGCGACGAGGACGACGATGAGACGTTGGTCTTCGCAGATGGCGTCAATAATCTCGAGAGTGTGGGATGGGAGGGAAACATCCACAGCGTCGAGTGCCATATCGAGAACGATGGATACAGCACATAGGAACAGGCGGAGGGGGCAACTTTAGAAAGAACGCGCGAATCGTAGGAATACCAAAGCGGACGAAACGACCTAAGGATATCGCATCGATTGCGGCACGCATTAACGCGTTACATTCTCATTATTGTCGGATTGAGGGCCGCCTTTGTCGAGTCAACTCGTGAATCGCCGGTTGAGCGTGTTTTCCCCTGAGCCGGCACTTTCGTTCCAACCTTCACCTACCCGGAGTACGCTTCGCAAAATATTCGAAACTGATGTCGACGCGGATGCCATCACCGATATGCTCTAAGGATGGCGACCTCGGTGTAATCGATGGGCGGCGAAGAAACGTGAAGGACGCGTACGCAATGGAGGCTAGGGTCATGCTATCGGGCACAGGACGTTACGGCAATTGAGTTGGCTTCATCTGAGCAATTGCTGAGGGAGGAGCTTCTCACTATTGCGAAGGATACACTCTAGGATGGTCGATAAACGTGAATGACGGACAATAAGCATGTAGGCTTTGGGAAAATCCTCGAATCTTAGGGTGGACAAATCTTTGTCAATAATGGCGTAAAGAGTATGGGATAAATAGCAGACGAAAAAGGTTTGCGTTAAACTCATGACATTGTTGTGGTTATCGTAAGATGAGCCGCTATAAATGCGTAATGCCGCACGCTATCTATCACCCCTCTTTCCTATATTCCTGGGCCCCGAACCTTCATGCATCCATTAGCGTATAAGCATCCGGGTCCCCAACACCTCGGAGCAAGACAATCCTATTCCCAGACGCGCAGGCATCCCCAATCTTCTCATTGAACTTCAGTATCCTCCCTCCCTCAACAAAGTATACCCTCAACTTATTCTCCTCCCCTCCACCCCGATTATTCACATTTTCAACCTGCAACGCTGTAGCCGCTGCATCCAACACCTTTCCCACAATCCACGTCTTATTATAGAAGAACTTGCCTGTCGGATGCTTCGCCTTCGTCGTATCCGCCGACGCTTCAACATGCAAGTACACCCGCTTATCTGGCGCCAGCGACGCATTTCCCTTCGCCGCCTTCTTTAAGGCGGCTAGTTCTTGCAGCTGCTGGACCTTGGATTTTTGCTCCTTAGTCTGAAATTTCTCAGCTAGTGCGGTGGCGTGCGCTTCCTGTTTCCGCTTGAGCTCCGCCTGCTTAGTGCTCCAGGCTTGCTTGAAGGAGGAGAAGATGCCAGACGCTTTGTTTCGTTGGACGGCGAGTATGTTCGTGGTTTGTGTGGGCCGTGCGCCGATGGGTATTAGGTTCTTGCAGTCATGGTCTTCGGGCATGCGGTGGCTGTAGCAATAGGTTCGATTGCAGGTGCTGCAATGGCTTGCAGGCTTCATGCCGACGCCCTGTCCGATGAGGCTCTTGCATTTTGGTTCGGCGCACTGTCGGTCGTAGTCGTAGATGGAGGGCTTCGTGGTGGTAGTGGTTACGGGCGAGATGTTTCGTTTCGGATGTTTGGGGCAATCATGGTAGTCCATGAATTGGTGGTCTCTGCAGAAGATGCTGTGAACCTATTAGTGAGAAGTCGAAGATAAGACGGCCGAGGAGAGGATCAGATGTACCCCCCGCAAAAATCGCATGGACAAGGCAAAAAGTCAAGGCTCCGACATGTCTGGCAGTGCTTTCCGACTCCTTGAACGTCGCCGACTTGCATTTCTGTGGAGGTTTGCCCGTCGGGAGTCGCGGTGCTGGCTTGTGTTCGTGCAGACGCCATGGTGAAGGATATACGGTAGGAATATATGCAAAAATGATAGCCTGGCGGTGATCTTGAGCGGTGAAAGAGGATGCGAAATTGCCGGAAGGCTCTCGAAGTAGGACGTTAGGCTCCGGAAAGCTGACGATGTCGCCGCCCCATAAGGCTGAACATACCCAGGGAACCAATGCCGAGGCTGCGACGAATTCGTTCTAGTGCCGTCTGAACCGATGCGTTAGCCCTCATGTCGCCCAGTCTACCTAAATAACTAGGACACCACGTGGTTATTGTATAACCTTGATTTCCGTATTATCCTAGTGCATTCCATTTCTCAAGTCGATGAATACGAATAGGCGGCGATTGAGGCCGCCAATCAGAAAGCTCCAGGTCATGGGCCACTGTGGCTAAGTGCGGTGCCGCCTCTTCGGCCCGCTCCCTGTTCATCCGTCTTTCCTTGTGTTATGATTTCTAGGCCTCTTGATGATTTGGGGGTTTGTGTAGAATGAGATATTGTCTGGAGCTGACTGTCATAGACCAGGAGGCCGTCTGTTGAGAAATCATCTTATTATAATTGATATTCATTACCTCAACACCTGTTGACATGGCCGGACGATGAAGACGGCACCGCCGGCAAATATTTCCCTTTTCCATGTCTTTCGGATTCCCAGCGGGCATTCTGATGTTTCAAATCCTAGCCCTCGCTTGAGTATGTGGTTGGACAAGTAAGAGCTAGGGGCCGACACGACGTCGGCGCAGACAGTTTAAGTAGCAGAACGGCTCTTTTCATCTGTTATCTCGTCATGGCGTCTTCATGTTTACCAAGAAGCCATCCATTTCTCATTCATTTCGCAAGTGTGCAAGCTCTTCTCGTGAAAAGGGCCAATCTCCACTTGCATCACAGCCCGATTCAGGCTAGGTTCTATCGCCAGCTGCCGCAGAGCGTTCGACCCATGCCGCGTACGAGTATCGCCATCTTCCCGCAGGACATATCCGTCTTCTACAGCTCAACCCGGGAATTACGGAGGATCCCCTAAGCTGCCAAATCCTGACGGTTCGATTCATAGACGCTCCGAAGTATGTCGCACTTTCTTATGTGTGGGGAGACGCTACCGTTACTGATCATCTATTATGCGATGGCAAAATCTTAAACATCACATTAAATTTGAGGGATGCCCTTCTGCGAATGCGCCCTGCAGAAATACAGCGCCTGTTGTGGGTGGATGCCGTGTGCATCAATCAGCAGGACAATGTGGAGAAAGGACAACAAGTACGCTTGATGGGTCTCATCTATTAGAATGCTATGCAAGTCAATGTCTGGCTTGATAATGTGACAGACGAAGGTGAGGCCACCGTTGAAGCCGCACTTCAAGCAATGTCGGCCGCAGTTGGCTTGTATAAGGACGATTTGAAGAAGTATGGGTCGAAAGATAAGGTTCCACGCTACACGTTTAACGATCTCATGTTTCCGGATCAGGATAATGGACGCTGGGGTCAGGGTACGGAGCGATGGGTTGGCCATGCCGGATGGGGCGAGCACACTGGCTGGGAAGCGTTGCGTCTCTTCTTTAACCGGCCTTGGTTCAAGCGTATTTGGGTTGTGTAGGAAGTCGGATTGGCAAAGCATGTGCTCTATCTCCTTGGTGACCGCACCGGTAGAATCGGATTCCGCCGTGAGAAGCTTGCCTTGTTCATGGATTGGCTTTCCTACTCCGGAGAGGCTGTCGCTCGACATTTCAACATCGATACTAGGGAATACACGGTAACGCAACACTACGTGGAGGTCACTCGCGGAGATCGACGTGTCGAGATAGGCAGTGATGCCAGTATCTGCGATAATTTTATGGAAGTTTTAGACAACGCCCGTGGCCTCCAAGCTTCCAACCCAAGAGATCTTGTATATGCATTCCTTGGGCATCCGGCTGCATCCAAGTCAGATCCGCTAGACGCTGGCCCTTATCTCTTGTACGGACAACGCCAGCGAACGTAGCACCATTGTCGAACCAGACTATGATGTGGATCCTTTACAACTATACTATAGACTGGCGCTGAACATGCTCATGAAACTCAATTTTGGGCCTAGGCTCTTCCTATACGTTGCGTACGATGACGATTCCTCCCTTCGAATGGCTTATCCTTCCTGGGTTTCGAGATGGGACGTTTCCTCCATCCCGCGCACCTTCGGGCCACCATCTTCACTCTTCTATAATGCGTCTGGGTCCTTGCCAGCTTTGGAGATTGAATTGCCTAGCGGGAATAATCTGGGTTTAAAAGCCATCTACTTAGGTGATGCTACCTTCTCATGCGCGTTTCCCAAAGACAGCATCTTCCACCTTTTTGGTAGCAAGTACTTCCCGATCAAACAAGATATCTCGGACCAAGCACTTGCTCCTGTCAAGCACCTCTGGGCCAAGTTCTCTAGTCTCCGATCAACAATTCCTAACCCCCACCGCAACGATATCGTATCCTTCTGCATTGCTCTCACCGCTGACCTGACCGCGAACTTCGGGCGCGCAGCCTCCGACTGGCAAACCCACTACTCGAACTTCTGCGCTTATCGGTTCACTGTCAGCGGCCGCTACCTTCCGAATGGCATCCCCGAGCCAGTTCTCGAGCTTCTTGAACGCGAACGCGGAGATGCTGACGCGTATTTCCTTGCTGTTGAACGGGCTTGCAAAGGGAGGGCATTTTTCGCTACTAGTGATGGATACATGGGCCTGGGCCCGAGGATCATGCGAAGTACAGACGAAGTCTGGTTACCGATGGGATCGAAGGTGCCATATATTTTGCGGCCAACTCATGGAGGAAAGTATTGGATCCTTGGCCAGGCTTATGTGCATGGGATTATGGATTGTGAGGCGGCGGAAGGTCTTAGGGGAGAGGATATTAGAAATATAGTGCTCCGCTAAGAAAATACAAAGTTACGTGTTTCGATAACTAGTAGGTAATTTCGGCGCAATGTCGAGTGAATTGTTGTATAACCTGCGTAACCGAGTCCTCAAGCTCACCGCAATTTGAATCACCCGACACGGTAATTCCTTTGAGTAATATATTATGAATGTGTACGGCTTTACAATGGACGTCGTTCTTTTCCCCAAAAAAGGTTATCGGTCCTCCGGGATATATGCAAGGTAATATATTCATGCAGCTGTACACGTGCTCAAGTCGATATGTAAGCAGGAGTGGGTGGAGACCGTATAGGGTAGTATAGATGGATGTATTGATGATGTGCCGTAGTGTTCCCTTGACCTCTCGGTCAAGGTACGGCGGGGGGAATATATAGTATATGAGACTGCTTAGTCAAGGGCTGCACAGCTGATCAGGCACGTAACCTGAGCTTACACGATACTAACCTGCGATTTGGTACCTAAGGTTTGCGTCATACTTGTTGTCAATATTCGAGGAGCCCCAACATGAAACTTGCGAACCTAAAACGCTTGCCACACAACAATTCGCTAATTGATAAAAGATCTTCATCACTCCAGCCTCAAGCAATTATCACGACCATATCTCTATCAGCTATCAGAAAATCCCATTCGGTCTAAACTTGCACGTCGCAAGCAATAAGTGAAGCCTACATTCGGCCACGAGGGGCTGTAGGCAAACTAGAACTGGACTCAGAAATAAGCATACGATACAAATCATGGAAGGACTGATGCTAGAGATGTACAATGTATATATATAGGAGAAGCCGAAGCTAGGATGCACCTCTTCGAGCCTAGGGCTTCATATGGAGCCCTATGCAAACAACGACCTAGCTGCCCGTATCCTCTATTTCCTTAATAGTCCCCATAATGCGATCAAGCACCCCCTATCACTCCCATATGAGATCCTCGATGCTAGATTAGTCAACAAGGCCCGGTATCTCAACCCTAGGCAGACCGAGCAAGGGAACCAATCGGTCACATTAGAGATTTACCTTGCGGACGCGCGCACGAGTATGATTGGAGGCTCATCCATTGTCGGGAGTCAGCGAATAGCGATGTGATTAGCTGCTACAAGCCTTCTCGCGCACTTTCATATGTCCACTACCCCGCTTATCGTTGAGCTGTGGTAGACAGAGTAGGAGGAAGCATATATTGTTGCTTGCTTGGTGAAACGCGCTCTCTAGAAGAACTATCTAAATAGAGCTAGTCCTAATCGGGACTAGTCTACAAACGCCGATGTTTGTGAGGTCTATCACCTCGATATCCACCCTCCAACACTTATTATAAATTGCTTGTGCTAACGTCAATTTTTCTCAAGGTTACAAGCTAATCCACTGGACTTCGTCCGCGTTAAACGACACTGGTAATTCGGCAGCATCCTTAACGACGTTAACGTGACCGACATCATCTGGCACAACTATGTCCACGCATTCAACGCCCGCGACAGACGAATTCTCTCCACTTAAAAAAAATGAAAATTTAAAATTTTTTTTCATTCTCCTAAGGTACGAGCACGTCAAGAAGGTAGATACTTTCAATGAAAAATTAGGTCCAGGAAGGTGTTTGTGGGATAGCAATTGCCATTTTCGATGCGTGTACCCGTAGAACATTTTCGGAGCCTAGGGAATATATGTTTAGGAGGTAGTAGTGGGTGTTATTGCGAGGGTGGTGGATTGGATCTTGAATTTTGTATTTCTTAAATCTATTTTCTATGTCGATGTAAGATGGAAATATGCAGTAATATATCCCAGAAAGAAACTAAAGTAGTCTACGAAAGTTGGAGGAAGAACAAGCACTATATTTTCATGATAAGTTCGTCCTCGAGGAATACCAGGTTATTACAAGCTTTTCAATTGATATTTAAACCGGCACCCCCATGAATAAGTGTAGATTATACTGTCTCAGTTTACCGGTCATGAGATAGAGCTTCTAGATGCTCGATTACCTAAACTAGTGTCCACATCGAATTACGAAGTATCCATTGTTGCGGTCATCTTATGCAAAGGCTCAGAGCCTATGCCAGGATGAGAAGACAAACGGTAGAGTAGAGGGGTCGGGGGATATTAGACCTTGTTGTGGAAGACCTCGATGCAACGGTAGGGCGGATGAAGAGATTGAGTGTTTGTTGGGCTGAAAGATTCAAGGTAGTAAAGAACCCTCTAACCTAAATCAGATCTTTTGTATACCTTCCTCCGAATTACCATTTTTCCAATAGCTGCACAGTCTCTTATAGTGCGGATGTGCTTATGAATCTAATAAAGGCGCGCGAACATTTGAAATTTAGCATTCGTGTTTCTTAATGTATGTATAATGAATCTTGCCTATAGAACTTTCCGTTACGTAGACGACTATTTACATTGCACAGTCTTTCGTTTTTCTCTATATAAATGTATTCCTCTCCACACAACAATATCTTATCCGATGTATACATTACCGCCAAGATACAATGCCCACAGCAAACTTTTGTAGTACCGAAATCTCACTGATCAGCTACGAATGAGTCGGCTATATGGAAACGGGCACACTTCCCACGTTGATCCCATCTGATCGAACCTGTTGATATGGCAATGCATTGGGCCCCTCCCATCATCACTTCGAAAACAAACTTGTTAGACTAGGACGTTCGCTTAGGTACTAGATATGCCATCAACAAGACGCTGATCACGGTGCTGAGCCCGGCCAACCATTCCCTAGTGCTCATTAGCCTCGAGATATATTACTACGGGAGTCAGATTTGGTCGCCCTGATAGTGATGTCTAAAATTGAATTACTGACGATGGAGGTCTTTGCGTACATCTGGACGTGGATTAAGGGGCTGATTAAATAAATCATTCCATATATGCTACAATTGAAGTTGTTGCAAATCGCGCACGACGTTGAGGAAACTAAGGAGGAGATAGAGGTTCCGCAGCTGATGGTAGAATTTCTGATGAAATTTATATCAATCAGCAGGCCGAAGCTGAGTAAGATCCAACTAGCTAGTTAAATGGAGAAAACAGAAAGCCGTAGAACCACGAATGGGGATACCAAGGGAGGCCCGGGCGCTCATATAGCGGACTTCTACCTCTACATTCAGGACGATATTGACGGTGCGTTTTCCGACTGGACGTAGAAGCTAATCAATTGGGCAACTGTTAAGGGGCATGGGCAAGGTAAATAACAAGTATTACCTCTCAAAAGTCTCCGAATGGAACGATATCTATAAGGTTATATATATGGCACGATCCCTGTTAAGGATTAGCCCTGATATTATGTGATACCAGGACAGACTGTATAAATAGCCTTGATCGTTCATAGATATGAATCAACTAGTTTTTCCTCGTCTGCTCCGATACTTTACAATATCAATTTCAACAATAAAGAGGGAAAGCCAATCCAAAAGTAGTTCATGCATCTCGACTTAGGCCCTATATTAAAATGATAGCGGCGTGGAGATCCCTTTCCGGCTCCATAAAGTCTTTAAATCTGGAATAAGTTCCGGGGATGTATTAGGTATTATAGTGACCTTAAAAAATTGATTCAAGAGATTCGAAAGTAGGAGAATTGATAGAAGGTAATAATATTTTACCATAATTAGTAAACATATAACTCTGCCGGAATTTCCAATTGGATAATTAGGACGAGGATCAGATAGCCCGCTTTTAACAATACGCATGGAGCCCTAGGCATATCCCGTTTAATACGCATTTAAGCTCCACTTCGTAAAAGATTAGTACTTTAATGCGCAGGCCCAATGATCTCCCCCCTACCCATTACCCCCATTTCGTCTAATGACATGTGTCTAACTTGAAGGTCTGTACGGCGGGTAGTTAGCTCAATACGGATTTGTAATTATCTGACGCCTGTAGTTCGCATTCATAATTATTTTGGACGCATAACTTAATATGTAGGGTATGAAGATTGATACACCGTTTCGAAGCCAAAGCGTTGCAAAGCACTGTGCTTCTTGAATTAGTTATTAATAGAAATCTCTTTAAGTTCATTGGCCGAGTGGAAGAATTTTAGCATGATGGCTTTGTCATCCTGCCAGAAAGAGAGAAAAACCGCAACATAGATCCACGCCAATTATTGACCTTGAAAATGTAACGATTGGGAAGGTGTCCTCAAATAGCGAGAAGTAGCGGAAGAGAATCATTAATCGAAATCTTTAGTCTACAAAAACGACTCAAGTCCCCGCCGATCAGTCACTGTGACCAGAATCCAGAAAAGGCTCACAACTAGTAGGATAATCTGAGGTCTTCTAGGGATGACAGAATGCAAGTACCGTATTGTGAGCTGTGAGACAAGACCATGGGTGGGTCTTCGCTTTCCTAGTATTGATTAGGTGTCTTGCTTCCTTGAAAACTGAAAGATAGACGCTTGAGATCTGTAACATATCTAATGTAGTTTTTAAGAGTTCTAAGCTCAAGTACTAGCCAGAGTAATATTAATCCGAATATATAGTCAGGCTGAATCTTGGAGCTGACTACTTGGTGGTAAAGCTATATTGTTCAGAGGGATAGTGAGCCAATGGTTTGCTATGAGCAGGTGGACTGATGGATGGAGGCTCCAGGGAATAGCGACAAGCTCATTCGAAATGGTTCGAGTATTATCCTAACTATGCATATATGAGTATCGTGTGTTTAAAGAGTCAATATTAGTTATATCTGATAGTTCTGACTCTGGTAAGATGTCGCACTAGCTATTGCACACCTTCGTAGAGTTCTTTTAAGGGTTCGCTCTTTTAGTTGTAAGCCCTAGTGTAGTGATGCCTCTCATGGATTGACATGACGTTATCAGACTCTTGAATCCACCAATTTGCGAAGTGCGATTATTAGGTGAATTGTGACTTGGTGAGGACGCATGCGGGACGACCAACTCCTAATCAATGCTCATAGAACTGCGGGTACAATATCTCTGTTTCCTTTACCGCCTCTCCCTATTTCACTATTTCACTTTTCGAAGCGTGCGTACAAATAGCCCGCACGAGAAGAAATACTTTATGAAGAGATAGATATTCAGACACAAGCGAACAGGTTCATGATGCTAGGCGAAATGGGCATAGATTCTTTAGTGTGTTATTGCAGAACTGAAATAGTATCTATCAGCCAGAATTATCACCTATATAAGCCTTCATGCTTTAGCAGTAAGAAGGTCGGCCTTTTTGTTCCTGATAATATCAGTTCTGATAGGTGGCGATAAAAACGATATTTCATACCATTTCCAGAATTAGGCGAAGCATAATGATTGAGAAGGGCAGCATTCGGAACATAAGATACACTTGCACTCAATCTCTTAGGAGACTCCATGGCAATGTCTCAATGCGACCTCTGAGCGATGAATCTAAGGGATTTTCAGGTAGAGACAGAGGTAGAGTGCGGTATAGGCACCTTATACTGCTTATGAGCGGCGTAGCAAACCTGTAGCCCTGCAGCACATTGCATAGCCGCGAGTGCCAATCACGCTGACCAATCCTTCCATACATTCATCTCTGTTCGCTTCATTATAGCCCGCATATCTAATCAATATAAAGTTAAGTTAAGACTCGATAAACAGGTATAGAATATGAACCTCGTAGCATTCAGCCATATTAGAGATATGCCATCTTTTTCTTTCTAGGCTGGCCTGAAACAGGAAGGGGCTGAGGTAGTTAGAGATGGTCATGTGTTCTTCGACTAGTCTTCTGAGATTTGAAGTATATACGGAGAAAAACATATCTCACGGCCCGTTCTCATGCTATAATAGCGTAGCCAGGTCACTACAGAAGATAATTGAACCCTCTGTTGTATGTGTGGTGAGAGGCGAATCTTGTCTCAGGGAGGGAGATGAGGAGCTGAACTGGTTGATTGAGGATGGCCAGCAGGCCATATTTATGTGTGATAGGGATTTGGCGAGTCTACTTAGTACGATTTCCTACTACCGTACGGGAGCAAGTTATCCGGTTGCAGGTTGTATCAGATACCGTCGCACGATATCAAATCACGCTGGATATCAGCTGATATACCCCTTCCTTATATACATAAGTATGGCCTGCTGGCCATCCTCAATCAACCAGTTCAGCTCCTCATCTCCCTCCCTGAGACAAGATTTGCCTCTCACCACATTATGTATATAAGGAAGGGTATATTAGCTGATATCCGGCGTGATCTGATATCGTGCGACGGTATCTAATACAACCTACAACCGGATAACTTGCTCCCGTACGGTAGTAGGAAATCGTACTCAGTAGACTCGCCAAATCCCTATCACAGTATAGCCTGGGGACCGATTTAAGCTTACCTAATGCTGACGTCATCTTGCCGAAAAACTCTGATCCTCGAGTCTACATGTCTCGCGCGACTAGCACTACTACGACAGGAGAGTCCGCGACTCCTGTTATGGATAGGAAATCCGACCTACAGGGAATTAATAAAGCTGTTTCTTCCCTTCATGCTGTCGCTACCTCTATCACCGCATTTTGCATACTGAAATACTCCGGCTGGGCCATTCCCAAACAGAAATCCGACACCTCCCCGTCTCCTGTAGATGGCGAAAACCATCCGGATGATTCCCTAAATCCAATGATAGCAGGCCGCTCGCGCCTTGCCAATGCATTGACGGCATGGGAGACTATCTATCTCCTAGCTGACACGTGGTTCATGGTCTACGCAAATCGAAAGCGCTACAGCCTCCCGTCAAACTCCGCAGGATTGCGCATCGTCGCAAAGCAGTCGCCCATACTTCTCATACATCATGTGGTCCTTACGTCTGCATTTCTTGTTCTGCAGTCATACATCGCTGCTGGCAAAGAGAAGGGACTTTGGGTCATTACGGCATTCATGCTTATGAATAGCAGCAATCCATTGATGCATGCGCGCTGGTTCGTGCGACGACGGACTGGGAGATCGAGCAATTTTCTGGATCTCGTATTTCTTGCTGCTTTCGCCACTTCTAGGTTCGGAGTTGTGGTCTGGATTCTGAGAAAGTATGGAAGGTATCATAGGTTGGGAGTATGGCAGGCATATCGGTCGCTGAGGGAAGAATGTCAGATTGGTACTGCCATGTTAGTTGGCCTCAATGGGGCGTGGTGGAGCATTCTTGCCGCAAAGGTTGCGACGAGGAATCTCAGGAAGCTTAAATGAGTAATAGACATCAATTATCGGCTGTTCGAATCAAAAGCCCTTTGTGATATATTTCCTACTCGGTAAAACCATTTTTCTATTGCTTCAATTCTCGGCGGTAATTAAAACTCATCTGGGCATGATTGACACGGGAATACGAACAACTCTATTCCTTGTCACGGGTTATTCGGACCATTACCGGTGCAGACGGCCTTTGCGTGGGCAATTGCTTCATATCCGCCGCCCATTCCTCAGGCTTTACTGAATCATTCGGCTCCCATCCGAGCCAACCTCGAACCCCACGAGCATTTACCTTACCTTCAAACCGCAGACCTAAATTCAACCACGACTTTGCGACATTGAATGCGATCTTACGTACGACATCTCGACCCAGACAGGTTTTCGCGCCTGTACTAAAGGCCATGGCTTCTGGGACTCTGCTATGGTTGTATCTTCCGGGATCAAAACGGTCCCACGTGGACCCAAACACCATTGGATCACGGCCGGCGCCAACAAAGTATAGCCAGGAATCCCAGCCCTTAGGTACTTGTATGTCTGCGTGCTCTCCCGGTGAGGAGATGATGTTGTCGCGCGTGCTTCTTCTCATGATGCCAACAATGGGCGGGCTTAGCCTTTCTGTTTCCATCAAGATTGCACGAATGCGCGTTGAAAAGCTTTCCACATTGTTCTCTCTGCCTGCCTCGTCCGCCAAGGTCAAACCATCTTTGTCTCTATAAACATATAGGTTCAGACATAAGGCGGCCAGCAAAGATGCAATAGCTTTGACGGCCAAGCTACTAGTCACCAGGACCGTGTGGTTTACTACGTCTTCAAGCGATTCTTTGTCTGGCGTCGAAAAAGGGCATGTAGCCTCTCTGGACTTTAGATGCTCCGCTATCAATGACTGCAACTTTTCCTTGGCATTAATGCCTCTCTTTCTAGGAGAATGCCAGAAACCGGTATTAATGCTGACGGGGAATAATGAGAATTGCCCTCTCAAGAGCTCCTCTTGCAAGCCTTCGATCCTCGAGAAGAGAGTGTCGCTATTCCGTAAATCAAGAAAACTGCCGAGAACTATTTTCCAGGAGAGCGTTTTCATGCATTCATACAGGTCCACATTTGTGTCCGTCGGGATCGCGTCGAAATGAGCTTTTGCACAGCTCTCCACCATAGCAGCAATGTTCGAATGAAAAGGTGCTACTCGAGATTCCCATATCCTCCGCATAATTCCATGTCCCGTCCCATCAGCCAGTAAAAGATTTGGTGAGGGGAAGAATGGTGCCATCAATTCGTCGTATGCCCCCTTTGCTTCGTACCCCACTCCATCTTGTTCTAGGACCTGCTTGATCTGCGCGTATGTTGATATAACTGCCACATTTCGATTCAGAACTTTAGCTCGAATCACAGCTCGCGACTCCACCAACTCAGGATGCTCTCTCTGATAATCTAGTGTTCGGGACGTTATGAATGACTCTGGTGATGCATGGAACGAAAATGTCTCGGAGAAGCCTCGCAAGGTCGACGATGTTCCTTGAGGCAGCTGGGGTGGTGGCTTAGGCATAATGAGTTGTGCGAAGGCGATGGAGCGGGTAGTCTGGTATGCGGGCTAATTGTTAGAGCGAGGTATGGAGGGGTTCTCAACATTTTGGGGTTCGGTGCGGGGGGTGCGTCGACACACGTCACGATTCCATGAAGTCGCCACGTGCCTGATCCTACTACAGCTATATGCGCTTACTGACTTTAAGTGCCTAGCGACTTCGGAACTATGATATCCCTGTGATTTTTATCAAGAAGAGTTGGGTGGATCCCTGCAACTTGGCTTCGTTTGCGGACTCCTATCAGGCCTCTCACTTTGCTAGCTCTACAGGGTATAACCACCCACACAGGAGTCTCTATATATAAGGCATCCAAACACAGTCCTACGAAATCAACTTAAGTTCCTCAACACTTCATGCCTTCTTGAATTACCTATATTGGTCCCTTAGAGACCCTCCAGGAAAATCACGAAGCTTCACCTCTGAACCAAGGAAATTCGCACTCTACATGGATCCTACGGACCAGGAAAAAGAACACAATCACCGCTCTTTATCAACGGAGCTTCCGTCAGCCACATTGACAAGCGAAGATGGCGATATCTCGCGCAACATTCCATTCCACCACGCACCTACATCCCTTATCGCAAATATCTACAAAATCATCTGCGTCATCCTCTTGTTCGTGAACTACTTTCTCGCCCAATACGACAAATTCATCTTGTCGTACTTCCAATCATCAGTTCTCGTCTCACTCTCATTGACTTCAACTCAATATGCTCTCCTTTCCGGCTACGCCACAGGCATTGTGTATGCCATTCTCGCACTCCCAATCACCTTCTTATCAGACTACACCCGCGCGCGTGTCTGGGTACTTTCCATTGCGGCAGCTTGGTGGAGCATCTGTGTAATCTTCCAAGGCCTCTCGAACGACTTCGGTCAGATATTCTGCGCGCGATTAGGCATGGGAATTGGTCAAGCGAGCGTCGAAGCACTTTCTGTGAGCCTGATTAGCGACTTTGTTGGGTGGCGCAATGTCTTTCTGGGCGAGAGTGTGTTCTATGTTGGTGTCTACATCGGCGAGGCTATTAGTGGCCAGATAGCCACTGCGTTCACAGAGTCGGGAACTAGTTGGCGGGTTGCACTGAGGGCGATTGGGATCACCGGGTGTATTGTCGCCGTGCTTCTCAGACTCATCTTGAGAGAGCCGGAGAGGAGAAATGGGCTGGTGCAGGATAGTCACCAGGACACAGAGCCCGGCTCTGGGGAAATGCTGCATGCTCGAAGCTCTCGATTGCGAGCCGCAAGACGGGACTTCCGCGCATCGCTTTCGTACATCATCCGCATGCGCTCCTTCTGGCTGCTAGTCCTCTCGGCCGGATTCCGACAGCTTGCTGGCAATGTCTTTGGTTATTACATGCCTAGCTATCTCGGAGACACGTACCCGGATCACACCGAACTTTTCTCCCGTTATGGTATCATAGTTGGGGTGGTGGGGACTGTCGCTGTTCTGAGCGGTGGAGTTCTCACATCTCTCTTCTGGCACCGCACAAAGCTGACTCCCATCTACCTCACTGCCATCGGAGGCATGGTCAGCAGCCTATTCGTCCTGCTCATGGTATTCTCACGCGACATCGCAGACGGGAGTCAAGACCGCGGTCTCCAAATCCTCTATGGAACAATGAGTTTGGCATATTTGACCGCGGAAACCTGGCTGGGCTGCCTATTCGCGCTAGTCGCTCTACTTCTCCCACCGGCATACAAGACGTTTGGACTCGCTATCTGGGGCAGTGTACAGGTTTTGATTTACTCATCTGGGCCAGAGATCATTGGCTTGGCGTTGATGGACCACGAGACGACGAGCGAAGGGTATCGGAGAGCAACGCAGATCTGTCTAGCGGTTATCATTCCGACGGGCTACTGGCTTGCTGGTGTGGGGCTCTTGCTTTCTATTCCGCTCGTTAAGAGGGATTTAAGGCGGGAAATGGTCCAAGGGTCTTTGAGTAGGGGCAGGAGGTACGGGGTTGGCATTTTTGGGGCGGCCTTAGGAGTAGGGGTTGTGGTGTTGTTTGTGGTTAGCCTAGTGTATCAGGCGTAATAGATTCCAAATCTTGGGAATAATATAATGTTATACGAACTCGCTCCATAAGTCCTATTTAGGAAATGGTTGATTTGGAAACATGCGAGATATTGTGAGATCTCTACGCTAATTCGCTAGCGCGATTCGCTCAGATGTGCGTACTCGAGCGGGGTGTCATCGCCAAAGCCAACCATTCCTCTGTTTGCCTACAACATTGTATTCATCTAGCATGGCATCTGGGACGCTCTATATTCTTTACAATGCGGATGCGTCCGTAATGGGAAAGTTGAAATATGGTTATCGCAAGATATGCCATTCTTCGGAGGATAACCCGGCTTGCGCTGCTTGTAAGCTTCCCTGGTATGCTTTCCTGGACGGAGGAACCGACATTCTCTAGGCGATATAACTCACGGCGGGCTATCTCTGCAAGAAACAAAAGCCTGGGTTGATGCGAAAAAAGTAATTGAGGCTGAATCCGGACTAAAGATTGTGCAATGGCACCGAGATGAATTGTCTCCCGAAGTAAAGTTACTTGACAGTACAACATGGACCTAATGCTTACTTTTGAGGAGATCAAAGAGTTTGTGTCGGGAAAGGGCATTCGGTATCCTACAGCCATAAAGCGGGATGGCGATGAGGCATTCGAGGAAGTTATGAATAGTTTGGAATTGGCGGAATGCAAGGGCGATGCAGAGAACATGGTTGAGAAACTGAGAGCAAAGGGTGTGATGGGTTCAAAGCAGGCGTCTTTGTGAAGTTGAGAGAATCACCGGAACAGAGGCCCTGGTAAGATTGGACATATTGACTTGGGTCATAGGAATTGTAGTCGATAATTAGAGCTTCAGAACTTTGGAAGGGATGTGATCCCAAAGAATATCTTGTAATTGATATCTCATGTCTTGCTGCTATAGGACGCTCGTGAGCCACCATGTCCTCTGGATAATTCCCACTCCCACCAGCACTGCCATACAGCACGATAGCCCTTCCAAGTACTCCGGCCAAACCAGCATAGCCGTGAATATCATTCCACTTTCCGTACCCTCAATCAGCGCAGGCCGCATAGCAACACTTGTAAGTCCCGTCGTCTTCCCTCCTGTCGATTTCCTCTTTTCCAGAATGGCCGCAACGTAGAACAGTACGAAGTTGTTGACATGAAATGAGCTTTCCAGAATTGCGACCGACAACCACAAGCTGTTAGTGGCATGTCGAATTCCCAGCGCGCACGATATTGGAATGAAAGAATAGATGATAAAGTCGCACAGCAAATCAAGAAAACCCCCGAGATCTGAGGCCGTGTTCCTGCGCCTGGCGACTGCACCATCTAGACAGTCAAGGACCCTATTCAAAATCCAGAATAACAAACTCAGCCTGGGACTCCTATGGGCTGCGTAGATGCATGATCCAATGCCAAAGAGAAATGCCAAGAATGTAATGTAGGTTGGGGTGATGAATGAGGGTACAATCCAAGTTAACGTGGCAAAGATTGTGTCTTTTAGGGGTCTAAGGCGGGTATCGAACATAGTTGCCGACGAGGGTCAGTGAGCTGGGGAGGGTCTTGATGGTTGGACGAAATGCGAATAATACTAATGTTGCGGGCATACAAGACGTAATTAGGTTCGGGTCGGGGATGGTCTGGACCCGGACTCGCGCTATGAAGCCCGAATTGGTGTTATCAATAAATGGTGGGGGGTGTCTTGGCATGACTCAATGGGCTCCGATTCGTTACTTCATCGCAGATCGAGCTGGACGATTTTGCATCCCCCCGTCTACAATATTTCTTCTGAGGTTTACATGCGCGATCTGGTTCTAGCCAACCAAGTGTCTATCTTCTAACGCGCTTTAGCTTACAGAGAATTTTTCATCGCCTTATTGAAGATTCGAGGCACCAATTGAGAGTCTGAATACGTCATGCACCAGCAAGCAGCAGCCGGAAATATCATGATACTAGAGCACAACGCCTCAATTGCACCGAAGATTCGAGCCATCTTAGTTCCTGTTGTATTGTCTGCTATCTTGCTTCCGCAATTATATCAACCCTTTCTCTCCGCATTATGGCACTTCCTCCAAACCAATGCGATATTCCGGTTATCGGTTTTCGAGACGCTGTGGACTGTCTTCCTCTACGCTGCCATTGAAGTCCCCATGACAATCGTTTTCCTCCGCCATCCCGAGTGGCGCTTTGCCGTTCGAGAAAGTCAAAAGATAAATGCGAAGGGATCAAGCGGTGAAAATGCTCTCGCACGGCCGAGAGGAATGCGACGCCCTTCACGACGCTTACGCGAAATCGCAATCTACATGGCTCCATTGCTACTCATGGATCTTACTATGATCAAGAAGTTTGCCGACGTTCCCTTAGAGCAAATGTTGGAATCGGGGAACTACCACATCACCTTTGCCACAACCCAAACCAATGATACCTCGACTTCGCCGTATCCAAAGACATTTCTAGTCCCGACATTACATAACATAACATTTTCTTCCCCTCTCCAGACACAACGAGCTCTACCTAAGAACCCGCCCACGAGCCGTCGCATTGTACTGGAACTGGCGCTCAGCTTCTTTATATACGATTTTCTCTTCTTTCTCTTCCACTTCTCCCTCCATATCCTTCCTGGTATCAAGAGCTGGCATGCGCCACACCACCGCCACAGTGAAATACATCCTCAAGTAACCAACCAGCTCCACATTATTGAGCGACTCGGCCTGGTGTTACTGGCAAACTTCAGCCTTAATATTATTGGCAGCCACGTCTTCACCCGAACGCTTTTTGTTCCCATCTTCCTGTGGCTGCTAGTTGAGATTCATTCAGGTTTGGATTTGCCGTGGGGATATGACAAGATTTTGCCAACAGGATGGGGTGGTGGGGCGAGGAAACATGCTCTGCATCATGCTGGAGCGGGCGGGTGCTATGAGCCGTATTTCGCGTTCTGGGATGGATTGTTAGAGAGATGGAGTAGATGTGCAGTTTCCGATACTTGATGATTCTCCTTAAAATATCTTGGATTATTAGCTCAATTTATAGAAGTAACATTTGAGTATAAGCACTGGTCTAACTCTGGTATTTTGCGATCTATAAAGAAACCCGGAAAGCATTTTGTCACCCTCCAATGGCTCCACAAATGTAACCATCTTCGCTGGTTATCCCATCGCAAAATTCCAATCCGGAATATCCCTTGGACCCACATTCATCGCACCAGCAAAGCACCCATTCCCAATCGTTACGCCCGGAAGGCTCAGCACTTGCCCTCCAATCTAACAATGATCTCTCATTGATACGGGTCACTTTTATTCGATATCCCGTTTCTGGCTTGTAACCCCAGTTTCGTGCGTCGCATCAAGTATCAAAACATTCGGACCGAACACGACAAGGATTCTAGTAGTCACGTAGCTACAATCCGGAATTGTTAAGTTAAAACTCGAATAGAAGCGAGTGCTTAACGCGATGTTGCATCTATAATCGATAGTATAGAAGGCTCAGTACAGACATTATCGGATACCTTGCGTAGTATTATTTTTGACTAGATCTGTTCGGTCTTTCGCTAGCGAATCAAAGCTTAGATTCGTGCTCAGTGATGGGAAGTAGTTGCTGTATCTCTGCGCCCACGCTCGCGCTTTGAAACGCGCGGCTCGGAGTTCTAATATAAAGGAATTTTACTTGAAACTGTTGAGCTGTGGTAGACAGAGTGGAGGAAGTATGTTGATTATTGTTTGCTTGGTGGAGCGCGCTCTCAAGGACTATCTAAATAGAGCTAGTCCTAATCGGGACTAGTCTGCAAACGCCGATGTTTGTGAGGTCTATTACCTCAATATCTACCCTCTAACACACCCCCTAGACTAAACGGAAACTACGGCATATATCTATATACATTACTTAATAGTAGCTCCTACTAGCACTAACTATAAATGATTAACGCTTCTCCTATACCTAGTTACTATAGGAATTAGCTGTAAATTTTAGTAGAGAGGAGTTTAATTAAACTATCTACTCCTATATTAACTATTATAATTAACTTAAAACTATTTACTCTTTAATCTAGTAATAGTAGATATTAATATACTTACTTTACTAGTAGTATTCTCTCTATTTAATAAACTTAATAACTAGTAAATTATTAATATTGTAACGGCGCAGGCAAGATAATGGGTCCGAATGCGGCACGAATCCACTCAGAGGCATATAGGAGTGCGTGGGGGATCAGGGACCTAGGAATTCCATTGACACCTATAGGCCTTATACGAAAGGATATAGAAGAACTACCAAGCTACTTATGAGGGAGTGTGCAACTATATACGGAAGGGAAAAGGGGTAGAACCGGGGGTAGGATAAGATAAGCGAAAAGCTTTGGGATAAGGTTGTATATGAAGCTTTTCGTGGAACGATTTCTTTGCATCGTTACACTACCCCCCTCCTCGTAGGCTGATAGTCCCTATCTGCGCTGGTTCGGGAGGGAATCGGGGCTGTTACGGATGGGTTCCAGTATAAAGAAATTTCTTCGAGGAGGTGTTTACCGGTGAGGGCCAATACGCGCGGTTGCCTATGGAGATGCGTTTATTGACGTGATGTTAAGTGAGGTTTTCGCGGTGAGTGTGATTGACCTGTGTATCGGCTGGTAACCACCATCGTGACGGTTTGTTGATATTGCAATTTCGTCGCGTATAGCAACGAGCGTTTGCCAGCCTTAGTATATCACCAGGTCGCTGTTAACTGAGCTTCCTTAACCAAACAATAACTTCTGCTCCGTACGTATCGTTGCGCGTCCCCAGAACCGTTAATTGTTAAAGCATCGCTGACGCCTCGTAGAAAAATTAATCAATATGCCACTCCGCCCGCCTCCTGGAGCCTCTTCGGAGGCCTTCCGGGTTATCTGCCTTCGGGCTACGCGCGCGCTCGCCCGCGGGCGGCGTGTAATGTTTTCCTTTCGGTCTCTAAGATCAAAAAAATGCGAGTATTGCACCTCGCAAAATGAAAAGTGCAACCCCGTACGAATCGCATCCGATACTAGTAGGGTACTTGCCACTGACGCACTCATAGATCCCCTCCTACTGTGAGGAGGAGTTTCTGGTCCTCCGGGGCCATCTCGAACTGTGGGCGGCGGCCCGATACGCAGGGGATGAGGAGGATGAAAAGGTGGCCTTCGAGGCTGTTTCGGAGTCCGCTTACAGCCTGGCGCTTGTGGCCCAGGTTGTGAAGAGTCAGGAAGATGGCCTTCCTGCGGCCAGTATCCAGGTGGCTTTGTTCCACCAGGGTACTGAGTTGCTCCGTCGGGTTTCGGCCCTGGAGGCTCTAGTATCTGGCCTTCGGGCTGATATCGCGGCGCTCTCGGGCGGCCAAGGACGAGGTGGGGGAGGTTCGAGGGGAGTCCGGAGGGAAAGAAGGGGAAGGAGGGTAGAGGAGGAGAGGACTGGGGAGGTATCCGACAGCCTGCTGTCAGACCCTCCGGATTCTATGGAGGAGTAATTTCGGGCCTGTACTTTAGTTTTTAAATCCACTACTCAACTCTTATACGTTGTCGTCTACCAGGTAATCCATATTCTCTATGCCATCCTCGTATGCCTTAATCCATTTGGTCAGGGCCCTTGGGGGTCCTGGCTGATTCGGATACTTATCATGAAAAGCTCTCAGCTTGTGAGGCGAACCCATGAAATTTGAGGCTTTGTACCAGACCGGGTCGGGATCGTGTCCTACCCATTTCACACGGTATTTGAGGGTCTTGCGATACAGCTTACTGGCCAGTATTTCCTCAACCTCCCACTCTTCTACCCCCTCAATGGCGATAGCGGGTGGTTTCGGAGCTTCTTGCCCTGGTAGAGGGTCCTGGGGGTCCTTACACAGCAGGTTTGGTGCGAAGACATCATATATACTCGACCCTGGGGGTAGCTGTAAGCGGTACGAGTTTCCAACCTGTTCTAGTACTTTGAAAGGGCCCTCCCATTGATCGGATAGCTTTCGGCTCGGTCTCTGGACCGCAAGGTTCTTGGTATTCAAGTAGACCATATCACCGATCTGCCAATCAATCGGTCGCTGGTGACGGTTAACGACGGATCGCATGCGATCCTGAGCCTTCTCGATATTGGCCTTTGCGGTTTCCCAGGCTGCATGCATGCGAGTCGC
>ML986830.1:2549-14690 GCA_010094045.1 Lojkania enalia
AAAGAGTATAATTCGAATACTAACTACTATTACGTTACTAAAATACTCTCCCCAAACCTGTTAAGAGTACTTCTTTCTTAACTACTCTGCATACGCTTTCTAATCCCTACTAAGTTCCCCTGAATAGCTATACTATCGGATTATTTAAGCCCCCTCCTTAACCTCTACCGCCGCCTGAGCTAGCGGTACTATTATATTCGGCTACTGATATTAATTGCTTATATCTAACCCAGTTGTACAGTACTTCTAATTAACCTAATATCGCTAGCAGCTATAATTCCCTCCTCTATCGCGTATTCCTATCCAAAATCTGTCCAGCTTAACCCTATTTATCCTAGACTACGCCGTGTACTGCATTATCTTATACCTCTACTATTCCTCTATCCCTACTTCTTCTATTATCTAGCATACCGCGCATCCTTCGTATAGCTCCTCTAGTACCTCCTAAACCTACTGCTACGCTAAACTTATCTTACGCTGCCTATCCTGCTACTTACTGATACCCTCTCCGCATCAGTTACATCCAGCTGACTCGATATCGTTACAGCTTACCTGCTTCCTATTAAGATAGCTGCTTATCAGCCCTCGCTAACACCTACTATCTATAATAAACCTCCCCATCGCCTGCACGTCCAGCTCCTCCCCCTTTTATTCTATTCTTCGCTCCACCTCGCCCTCCTCTATAAGAATTACTAAATCCACCCGCTCGCCTGTCTACCTACCGCGCCTACTCTCCTAAGTAAAGTCGATTATATTCTATAGCATCCCTACATACAGTATAAACATAATCCCCGGAAAATCCACCCCTATACCTAACGCCGACGTAGCTACTATAAGCCTACCTTTTTTAAGCTATTCCTCTAACTGTTTAGCTCGCTCTACATCTCTAGTATAATAGTATCTACTGTCTAGTACTTCAACTATCGCTTTACATTACGCTTTACTATAGTAGTATACTACCCCTTTCTCCTTTCGTTCCCTGAGCCGCTGTACCTGCCGCCGATATATTACTAATACTATCTCCTATACCTACCCCTACTTATACTACAACACCAAATATTATATATTTAGCCGTACTATACTCGCTTAGACGTATGTCGTATATTAAACTAGTATACTCTCTCCCAGCTCGGCCTCTTATACCAGCAGTAGTATTGCTATAAGCAGTACTACCGGGTATAGTAGTAGCTGTAGATTCTTTAGCTTTACCAGCTTCGGCCGCTAGTCGCTTAACGTAAAGATAAGATAATACTTATCTACTATAATCTGCCGCAGCAGCCTCTTACTATTAAGTATCCCCGCGTAGCTAATAAAATTCCTATTACTCGTTACATCGCCCGCTACATCTACGCTAACTACTACTACTACTACTAGATTACTCTTACTATACTTCTACTCTATATAGTTAATCCTACTCTCTCGAATCCACTTAACCAAGTTCTTAATAAGCGCCTGGTACGGTACTACTACTACCGTCACCCTGTATCAATCCAAGCAAGCCGGCACAGTAAATAGTAAGCTCTTCCCCCTACCGGTTAGAAGTACTATAATAAGCAGCGTCTACCCGCCTAGTACCGCATATATCGCTTACTCTTACTCGGCCGAGTAGAAGCTAACCTCTTCTTACCCAAGTACCTGCTACATCGCCTTTTAAAACCCTTTCTCCCTTCTACTTTAAGCCCGCGCCTCCTTTCCTTGTACTATAAGCCCTTTACTATTATTATTATACTACTGCTACTTCCTTACCCCAGTCCAGCCTCGACTACCTATCTACCTTACCTCTAGTATCTCTTTACCCCCGTTGAGCCCTAAGAAGCGATGCTATAGTATACTAAGCGGCTAGAACGCCTCGATTAAGCGTACGCTAAGATGCTTAACGATATTAATTAGTATACTGTAGTTCCTAATCCCCATCTATATCGTTTACACGCTCTGTAGCTCTAGTATACTCTCTCCCTCCTTATCTACTTTAACTTCTTCGACTTCCCCTATCTCGTCCTAATATCCTTTACTAAACGACTCTCCAACTACTTCTCTACTAATACTAACAGCTGCGTGTTAGTAGTCTAGTATATATAGCTTAATATCTACCTACTTACTAGTCTCATACTTAAGCACGCGCGTTAGTCGGTCTATCTTCTATAGCCTATATTAATCCGCCTATATGTAGTTGCTAAAGCTGCTACCGAGTACCTTAACATTTAGATACTTCTAAAACGGCTGCACGTAAGCTAAGTATACTACTATTACCTACCCTAGCCGTAGCGGTAGAAAGTACGGTACTACCTTTAGCTTGTCCTACTAGGATTACGATTTATGATAGCGGACTACTATTATAATCTGCCCGTCTACTACGAAGATATTATAGTTCTGTAGTACTCTATTATAATACTATATTATTATAATCTCTAACCCTCGCCTAGGCTGCTCTAAAGTTATATATATACTAACTATTAGTAGTTCTAAGAAGCAATCTACCTACCGTAAGTACTACTTCACCTACTACTTACTCTATAAGCCGTCTCTTAATTAGAGCTATTAACCAGCTTCTATCTGCCTAGCCCGAGTAAGCATCTATTTAAGCCTATTATTAAGCCGATTATTATAATAATAGATAAAAGATATACCCCGCCGCGTAAATATAATATTATTAATAAGCTGCTCTAGCTGGATAGTAAACTAGTCTTCAGCTCTAGCTGTCTAATACAGCTCTTACCAGAATATCTCCTCTACCTTAGCTACTATGTCCTATACTATCTTGCGGAACTAGCTAATATAGATCGGCCGGCTGTTAAGATAGAATATCTTCTTATCTTTTAACTAGTAAGCGTTACCTAAATTACCAGCCGTCAGCGTAATAAACTTCCTATACGCTAGTAAGCTAATCATCTCGCTTATTAGACTAAACAATCTGTTAGCTAGAAACTTCCGCCGTATAAGTAGAAAATGCTTCTAGTTCTTATCTATCTGCTCGTCGCGCTCTACTACTAGAAGTAGCTTCTCTATACCTAGCACGCGCACGCAGTACACTACGCCAGCTAGTATATATAAGTAGTTCTTCGCTGTACGTAAGCAGTTTATCTTAGCATTAATCCCTAGCACAGTAAGAAAATAGATAAGCCTACTACTAAATAGCCGATCGCCTGTCGATTAAAAAATAAATAATATAAGTATATCTAGCAGTACCCTAAGCTAAGCGTTCTTACTATCCCTATCTAATATAACCTATAGTACTATTACTAGTTCCTTCTACTCGCTTTACTAACAGAATAGCTCGCGCGCGTCTTCCATCCAATCTACCTCTTTCTTCTTATAGTATCTATAACGGGGGCCGCTATTACTATTATTGTCGCTATTAGTACTACTTTTAACCCTACTAGACCCAGAACTCGCGCTATCATCTAACGCTATACTATTATTATTACTATTATCGCTGTTACTACTATAGCTAAACTATATAGCTTAAGCTTCTTCGTTAGTAATAATGCGGAGAAAGTAGCAGATAAACTTGATAATATAGCTAGCGTATACTATCTAACTCTCGGGGTTCTGCAATTAAGCGAGCGGACGCCTGTCTACCTTATATTACTAAGTACTTCTAAACTACCGTCTTATCTCTCGCGCGAGCGATAATAACCCTCTAATACTCTACTTAACTAATAGCTTAACTAGCTTTACTACCTACTAAAGTTTTACCTCACTTTAGTCAGGTAGCCGGATCTAATATATAAGATACACTCGATTCTACTTCGCTAGATACTCTAGCTACCCTATCTGCTTAAACTACCCAGTCTTGTCGGTCTTTGCTGCCTCCGTATTTATAACCTATACTTTCTCTTCTTCCCTCTACTTTATAAGCTTAAACCTGGCTAACTAATTACACACGATGTTGGCCTCTATATAGAAAATAGCTAGCTTACAGTTACAGCTGCTTATATTAACAATAAAATATTGCTGCAGCCCGCCAGCCCGAAAGAATATCTATACCTTAACCTTCTAATAGAGCCTGCTTTTATCGCCTATCTATATTTACTTATACTTCTTCTTTAGATGTACACGTAGCGCGTTAATATTAGTAGTAATATAGCACCTAGATTACTTGCACTAGAACCTATTTAGCAGCTTTTTTAATTCCGGTATTAGTTGCTTAAACGGTGCGGGCAGCTAGACGTCCTTTACCGGTCTAATTAGCTACTAACAAGCATACTCGACGATTACCCTCCTCTACTCTATTATTATACTATAATAGTGCTGTAGATGTATATTAATATTTAATATAGCAGTTATGTGTTCCTTATATATTAGAATACAGTGCTCGGGTAGATAGTAGAGATAGTTCTTAATATCCTCTAGTAATAGCACTATTCTACTTACTTATATGCAGGTCTTCCTGCTACAGATATAGTATTATATCCTCGGTTCGAGCGTCTGTACGTCCCAGTAGAACTGCATCCTTCCAGCCTTATTATAGCTTTACGCTAGTACGGGTGCGATAATATAGCGTTATAAGCAGAATAAATAGGCTCTACTAAATAGTTTTTATATACAAAATATTACGGTTAGAGTACTAGTTGTAAATAAATCGGGGGGGTAACAGTTAGACGAATCGGCCTCTTTTAACAACCTATTTCGGGTATAGCGCTATAGTACTATACCTAATCTATTACGAATCGGGCCTAATTCGTCGCCTTATATCGGATAGGCTCTACTAAATAGTTTTTATATACAAAGTATTACGGTTAGAGTACTAGTTGTAAATGAATTAGGGGGGTAACGGTTAGACGAATCGGCCCCTTTTAACAACCTATTTCGGGTATAGCGCTATAGTACTATACCTAATCTGTTACGAATCGGGCCTAATTCGTCGCCTTATATTAGATAGGGTTAGAATGCTAGTTGTAAATGAATCGGGGGGGTAATAGTTAGATAAATCGCCCCCTTTTAACAACCTATTTTGGGTATAGCGCTATAGTACTATACCTAATCTGTTACAAATCGGGCCCGATTTATCGCTTTATATTAGATAGGATTGTAATTTATAATAGTAGACTACTATTATAATCTGCCTGTCTACTATAAAGATATTATAGTCTTATAGCACCCTATTATAATACTATATTATTATAATCTTTAACTCTTATCTAGGCTGCCCTAAAGTTATATATATACTAACTATTAGTAGTTCTAAAAAGCAATCTACCTACTATAAGTACTACTTTACCTACTACTTACTCTATAAGCTGTCTCTTAACTAGAGCTGCTAACTAACTTTTATCTACCTAGCTTAAGTAAGTATCTACTTAAACTTATTATTAAGCCGATTATTATAATAATAGATAAAAGATATACTCTACTATATAAACGTAATATTATTAATAAACTACTCTAGCTAGATAGTAAACTAGTCCTCAGCTCTAACTGTCTAATACAGCTCCTGCTAGAATATCTCCTCTACTTTAGCTACTATATCCTGTACTATCTTATAGAACTAGCTAATATAAATCGGCCGGCTATTAAGATAGAACATCTTTTTATTCTTTAACTAGTAAGCGTTATCTAAATTACCAGCCGTTAGTATAATAAACTTCCTATACGCTAGTAAGCTAATTATCTTACTTATTAGACTGAACAATCTATTAGCTAGAAACTTCTACTATATAAGTAGAAAATGCTTCCGGTTCTCGTCTATCTGCTCGTTATACTCTACTACTAGAAGTAGTTTCTCTACACCTAGTACGCGCACGTAGTATACTACGCTAGCTAGTATATATAAGTAGTTCTTTACTATACGTAAGCGGTCTATTTTAGCATTAATCTCTAGTATAGTAAGAAAATAGATAAGCCTACTACTAAATAGCCGATCGCCTATTAATTAAAAAACAAATAATATAAGTATATCTAGTAGTACTCTAAACTAAATATTCTTACTATCCCTATCTAATATAACCTATAGTACTATTACTAGTTCCTTCTATTTATCTTACTAATAGAATAACTCGCGCGCGTCTTCTATCTAATCTATTTCTTTCTTCTTATAGTACCTATAATAGGGGCTGCTATTACTATTATTATCGCTATTAATATTACTTCTAGCTCTACTAGACCTAGAACTTGTACTATTATCTAACGCTATACTATTATTATTACTATCATCGCTGTTACTATTATAGTTAAATTATATAGCTTAAGCTTCTTCGTTAATAATAATATAGAGAAAGTAGTAGACGAACTTAATAATATAGCTGGTGTATACCGCCTAACTCTTAGAGTTCTATAGTTGAGTAAGTAAACGCTTATCTATTTTATATTACTAAGTACTTCTAAACTACTATCTTATTTCTTATATAAGTAATAATAACCCTCTAATACTCTACTTAACTAATAGCTTAACTAGCTTTACCGCCTGCTAAAGTTTCGCCTCGCCTTAATTAGGTAGCTAGATCTAATATGTAAGATACACTCGATTCCGCTTTACTAGATACTCTAGCTACTCTATCTACTTAAACTACCTAGTCTTATTAGTCTTCGCTGCCTCTATATCTATAATTTATACCTTCTCTTCTTCTCTCTATTTTGTAAGCTTAAACCTGGCTAACTAATTATATATAATATTAGCCTTTATATAGAAAATAGCTAGCTTATAGTTATAACTACCTATATTAATAATAAAATATTACTACAGCCCGCTAGCCTAAAAGAATATCTATACCTTAACCTTCTAATAGAGCCTACTTTTATCGCCTATTTATATCTACTTATACTTCTTCTTTAGATATACACGTAGCGCGTTAATATTAGTAGTAATATAGTATCTAGATTACTTATACTAGAACCTATTTAACAGCTTTTCTAATTCTAATATTAGTTGCCTGAATAGTACGGGTAGCTAGATATCTTTTACTAGTTTAATTAGCTACTAACAAGTATACTTAATAATTACCCTCCTCTACTCTATTATTATACTATAATAGTACTGTAGATATATATTAATATTTAATATAGTAGTTACGTGTTCTTTATATATTAGAATATAGTGCTTAGGTAGATAGTAGAGATAGTTCTTAATATCCTCTAGTAATAGCGCTGTTCTACTTATTTATATATAGGTTTTTCTACTGCGGATATAGTATTACGCTCTTAATTTAAGCGTCTGTATATTCTAGTAGAACTATATCCTTCTAGCCTTATTATAGCCCTATACTAGTACGGGTGCGATAATACAGCATTATAAGTAGAATAAATAGATTCTACTAAATAGTTTTTATATATAAAGTATTAGGGTTAGAGTACTAGTTGTAAATAAATTAGGGGGGTAACGGTTAGATAAATCACCCCCTTTTAACAACCTATTTTAGGTATAGCGCTATAGTACTATACTTGATCTATTATAAATCGGGCCTGATTTATTACCTTATATTAGATAGGGTTAGAATACTAGTTGTAAATAAATTAGGGGGGTAATAGTTAGATAAATTGCCCCCTTTTAACAACCTATTTTAGGTATAGTGTTATAGTACTATACCTAATCTATTACGAATCGGGTCTAATTCGTCGCCTTATATTAGATAGGGTTAGAGTACTAGTTGTAAATAAATTGGGGGGGTAACGGTTAGACGAATTACCCCCTTTTAACAACCTATTTTAGGTATAGCGTTATAGTACTATACCTAATCTATTACGAATCGGGCCTAATTTATCGCCTTATATTAGATAGGTGCTATTCTACTTACTTATATACGGGTCTTTCTACTATAGATATAGTGTTACGCCCTCGGTTCGAGCGTCTATATATCTTAGTAGAACTATATCCTTCTAGCCTTATTATAATCTTATACTAGTATAGGTGTAATAATATAGCATTATAAGTAGAATAAATAGACTCTACTAAATAGTTTTTATATACAAAGTATTAGGGTTAGAGTACTAGTTATAAATAAATCGGGGGGGTAACAGTTAGATAAATTGCTCCCTTTTAACAACCTATTTTAGGTATAGCGTTATAGTACTATACCTAATCTATTACGAATCAGGCCCGATTTGTCGCCTTATATTAGATAGAGTTAGAGTACTAGTTGTAAATAAATTGGGGGGGTAATAGTTAGATAAATCGCCTCCTTTTAACAACCTATTTTAGGTATAGCGCTATAGTACTATACCTAATCTATTACGAATCGGGCCTAATTTGTCGCCTTATATTAGATAGGGTTAGAGTACTAGTTGTAAATAAATCGGGGGGGTAACGGTTAGACGAATTACCCTCTTTTAACAACCTATTTTAGGTATAGCGCTATAGTACTATATCTTATCTATCACGAATCGGGCCCAATTTATTACCTTATATTAGATAGAATTGTAATTTGTAATAGCGGACTACTATTATAATCTACTTATCTACTATAAAGATATTATAGTTCTATAGTACTCTATTATAATACTATATTATTATAATCTCTAATTCTTACTTAGGCTGCCCTAAAGTTATATATATACTAATTATTAGTAGTTCTAAAAAGCGATCTACCTACTATAAGTACTATTTTACCTACTATTTACTCTATAAACCGTCTCTTAACTAGAGTTACTAACTAACTTCTATCTGCCTAGCCTGAGTAAGTATCTACTTAAACCTATTATTAAGCCGATTATTATAATAATAGATAAAAGATATACTCTACTATATAAATATAATATTATTAATAAGCTACTCCAGCCGGATAGTAAACTAGTTTTTAGCTCTAGCCGTCTAATACAGCTTCTACTAGAGTATCTTCTCTACCTTAGCTACTATATCCTATACTATCTTATAGAACTAGCTAATATAGATTAGCCGGCTATTAAGATAGAATATTTTCTTATCCTTTAACTAGTAAATATTACCTAAATTACTAGCTGTTAGTATAATAAACTTTCTATATACTAGTAAGCTAATTATCTTACTTATTAGACTAAACGATCTATTAGCTAGAAACTTCTACTATATAAGTAGAAAATACTTTTAGTCCTTATCCGTCTGCTTATTATACTCTACTACTAGAAGTAGCTTCTCTATACCTAGTACGCGCATGTAGTATACTACGCTAGCTAGTATATATAAGTAGTTCTTTACTATACGTAAGCGGTCTATTTTAGTATTAATCTCTAGTACGGTAAGAAAATAGATAAACCTACTACTAAATAGCTGATCGCCTATTAATTAAAAAATAAATAATATAAGTATATCTAGTAGTACCTTAAACTAAGTATTTTTACTATCTCTATCTAATATAACTTATAGTACTATTACTAGTTTCTTCTATTTATTTTACTAATAGAATAGCTTATATATATCTTCTATCTAATCTATTTTTTTCTTCCTATAATACCTATAATAGAGGCTACTATTACTATTATTATTACTATTAGTACTACTTCTAATTCTACTAGACCTAGAACTCGCGCTATTATCTAATACTATACTATTATTATTACTATTATCACTATTACTACTATAGCTAAACTATATAACCTAAACTTCTTTATTAGTAATAATATAGAGAAAGTAGTAGATAAACTTAATAATATAGCTAGCGTATACTACCTAATTCTTAGGGTTCTATAGTTAAGTAAGCGGATATTTATCTACTTTATATTACTAAACGTTTTTAAACTACTATCTTATCTCTTATATAAGTAATAATAACCCTCTAATACTTTACTTAACTAATAGTTTAACTAGCTTCGCCGCCTATTAAAGTTTTATCTTACTTTAGTTAGGTAGCTAAATCTAATATATAAGATGCACTCGATTCTACTTCGCTAGATATTCTAGCTACCCTATCCGCTTAAACTACCTAGTCTTATTAGTCTTTACTACCTCTATATTTATAACCTATATTTTCTCTTCTTCTCTCTACTTTATAAACTTAAATCTGGCTAACTAATTATATATAATATTAGCCTCTATATAAGAAATAGCTAGCTTATAGTTATAGCTACTTATATTAATAATAAAATATTACTGCAGCCTACCAGCCTAAAAGAATATCTATACCTTAACCTTCTAATAGAGCCTACTTTTATCGCCTATCTATACCTACTTATACTTCTTTTTTAGATATATATATAGTATATTAATATTAGTAGTAGTATAGTATCTAGATTACTTATACTAGAACTTATTTAGTAGCTTTTCTAATTCTAATATTAGTTGCTCGAACGGTACGGGCAGCTAGATATCTTTTACTAGTCTAATTAGCTACTAATAAGTATACTTAACAATTACCCTTCTCTACTCTATTATTATACTATAATAGTACTATAAATATATATTAATATTTAATATAGTAGTTATATATTCTTTATATATTAGAACGTAGTACTTAGATAGATAGTAGAAATAGTTTTTAATATCCTCTAATAATAGTACTATTCTACTTACTTATATATAGGTCTTTCTATTATAGATATAGTATTACGTTCTTAGTTTAAACGTCTATATATCCTAGTAGAACTATATCCTTCCAGCCTTATTATAGCCCTATACTAGTACAGGTGCGATAATATAGTATTATAAGTAGAATAAATAGACTCTACTAAATAGTTTTTATATATAAAGTATTAGGGTTAAAATACTAGTTATAAATAAATTAGGGGGGTAATAGTTAGACAAATTACCCTCTTTTAACAACCTATTTTAGGTATAGTACTATAGTACTATACCTAATCTATCACGAATCAGGCCCGATTTATTACCTTATATTAGATAGGGTTAGAGTACTAGTTGTAAATAAATTAGGGGGGTAACGGTTAGACGAATTACCCCCTTTTAACAACCTATTTTAGGTATAGTACTATAGTACTATACCTAATCTATTATAAATTAGGCCTAATTTATTATCTTATATTAGATAGGATTACGATTTATAATAGTAGACTACTATTATAATCTACCTATCTACTATAAAGATATTATAGTTTTATAGTACTCTATTATAATATTATATTATTATAATCTCTAACTCTTATCTAAACTACCCTAAAGTTATATATATACTAACTATTAGTAGTTTTAAAAAGCAATCTACCTATTATAAGTACTACTTTACCTACTACTTATTCTATAAGCCGTCTTTTAACTAGAGCTGTTAACTAGCTTCTATCTATCTAGCTTAAGTAAGTATCTACTTAAGCCTATTATTAAGCTAATTATTATAATAATAGATAAAAGATATACTCTACTATATAAATATAATATTATTAATAAACTATTCTAGCTAGATAGTAAATTAGTTTTTAGCTCTAGCCGTCTAATACAGCTCCTACTAGAGTATCTTTTCTATCTTAGCTACTATATCCTATACTATCTTACAGAACTAGCTAATATAGATTAGCTAGCTATTAAGATAGAATGTCTTCTTATTCTTTAACTAGTAAATGTTACCTAAATTACTAGCTATTAGTATAATAAACTTCTTATATGCTAGTAAGCTAATTATCTTACTTATTAGACTAAACGATTTATTAGCTAGAAACTTCTACTATATAAGTAGAAAATACTTCTAGTTCTTATCCATCTACTTATCATACTCTACTACTAAAAGTAGCTTCTCTATACCTAACACGCGTATATAGTATACTATACTAGCTAGTATATATAAGTAGTTCTTTACTATATATAAGCGGTCTATCTTAGTATTAATCCCTAGTATGGTAAGAAAATAGATAAACCTACTATTAAATAGCCGATCGCCTATTAATTAAAAAATAAATAATATAAATATATCTAGTAGTATTCTAAGTTAAGCGTTTTTACTATCCCTATCTAATATAACCTATAGTACTATTACTAGTTTCTTCTACTTATTTTACTAACAGAATAGCTTACGCGTATCTTCTATTTAATCTACTTCTTTCTTTCTATAGTATTTATAATAGGGGCTGCTATTACTATTATTATTACTATTAGTATTACTTCTATAATAACGTAGGTAAGATAATAGGTCTAAATATAGTATAAATCCTCTTAGAAGTATATAGAAGTATATAGGGGATTAGAGACCTAGAAATTCTATTAATACCTATAGGCCTTATATAAAAGGATATAGAAGAACTATTAAGCTACTTATAAGGGAGTATATAACTATATATAGAAGGGAAAAGGGG